>LPNX010744748.1:142956-156254 GCA_001517045.1 Pseudotsuga menziesii
TGCAGAACAAGGAAAAGCAGGAGGAAATAAGAGAAGCAAGGGATTTCCCTTTGGATAGTCTTGAAAGCTGTGGTATATGTGACTTGAATCATTCCACAAATCATTGTCCCTCCTTACCAAAGATGAAAGAAACATATCATAGAGATTTGGGAGTTGCAACCAACTCGTTGCAACAGTCATGTCAACCATGGCCTACATCTATGGTTCGAAATTCTATCCCTCTATTTCCTTACTCTCATACTCAGCCATTGAATACTCTTCCACCATGGCAGTTGTTGCAGCCTCAATTTAACTTTTACCTACCGTACCCACAAGGTTGGAACGGTCCATCTTATGATCATATGGCCACTCTCCCTCATGCTGCAACACAAGTTGGTCCTTCAATATCAACCTCACAAATCAATCATCTACATCAGCCACATCTATCTTCTCATCAAACTCCTTGGTATCCAACACAATTTCCTGTCCAATCCACCCTCCACCCTAACCATAATAAAGTAGTATAGTATGCTTACAGTACTGAACTGCAAGATGTTTCTACATTTCCCTCTTGTTCTACCTCATCTACACCATTGCAAAAAGGCTGTGTGTTGTTGCAACAAATCCATACGAGGCCTGAACATGTTTTAAATCCAAGTTTTGCAGATGGAGTTTCTTCTAATCCTCATAAGCAAGCAGACAAGATCAACAAGACACACGTGATATTTGATGAAGGACAACCATTGGAACCAAAAGCATCATTCACATCAGTAGATCCAGAACTCTTATGCATTAAGGAAGATCAATTTAATAAGGATCTTCATGATGTAACATCCATGAGAAATCAAGGGAACAAAGACTATATTGAAGCTTGGTTTCAATCTGTCATCAGTCTGCAGCATCATTTCATACTTCAACAATTCTTGGCACCATCATTTGAAGGGAAGTTGATCTCTCATATCCTAGAATTCATAAAGTTATATTTTTCTATTGGGAGTATGAGCATGCTTGAGTCACTTTTTCGAAAATGGCTCCATTGGAAATATGCATACACTTAAACATTTTTTATATTTCCACGTAGAATAGGGTAGGATAGAATATCAGAATAAAACCATGCTTTTGTTTGGCTTTGTATTTTTATTTTTGAATAAGTATGCTCTCTTCCTGCGCCTTGTTGCGATCTGGAAGATCACAAAGTAGAAAGATGAAGAATGGGTATGAGATGTTTTCATGAATGTTTTGGAATCGTTGACTATTTGAATAAAAATGCTTAAGTCATTTTTGTCATCAATTTCCCAATTTCGATTTGTCCCACTTTCTCTTTTCGATTGGTAAAGTTGCAATGATTATCCACTTGATATTTCAGGATGGAGGAGCGCATCCAACCCAGCTGCGCATTGAAAAGCTGCGCATTGAACAGCCATTAGAGTATAGTTGCGCATTGAACAGCCTGCGTATTGAACAGCTGCGCGTTGAACAGCCATTAGAGTATAGTGGCGCATTGAATAGCCTGCGTGTTGAACAGTTGCGCATTGAACAGCCTGTGCATTGAACAGCTGCGCGTTGAACAACCATTGGAGTAGAGCTGCGCATTGAACAGCCTGCAATGCCGTTGCTACTTGCCTAACATTTTGGCGTCTCAAAGGTATACAATTTCAGCATTCCTCCCTATCTCTTTCTCATTGTTTGGAAAAGTGTCACTGATTAAGGTCAGGATGCATGCAACCATCTCATATATTAATAATTATGCTCAATATTGCAACAAACCAGGGTATTCTAGTGGGTTTAGAATTTTGGGTTTTCATGATCATTTTTTTCACATGATTGAATTAAAGGTGAGTTATTTGAATTGTGTTTCTCTTGCGCCATAAACTTAATGAAAGCAAAATAACCCTGAGAAATAATCCCTACAAATGCGCATAAACCACGTCTTGCTCCTCATGAACACTTGCACACAATAATTGATGAGTGTCGGACTTTGTTTAATTGATTGATGTGTTTTTGCATAAAGCATATTACAGGTTGCTATTTGTAAGAGGGAGCTGAATGCTTTGAATATTTTATCTAACGATGTACAGGTTGATTATGCAAAGCAGCGATTGTGATTAATGCCCCAATTCAGTGAAACTCCTACTCTGAACATTCGATAGTGGATCTCAGCCACACATTTACACTTTCCGAATTTTAGAGACCATATTGCTCTTACAAATTGTAAAACTAACGCAAATGGGCATTCTCTAATTCCTGAACACAATGTGCTTAATGTTAATTTGTCTTTCTTAAAGTCACTTCATGCAGTAATTGATGATTACACGAGCGCAAAGACACAGGTATACAAATGGAACTCTTCAAGCTTGAAATTTGACATGAATTTGTTAGCTGCAACACCAACTGTGAGTGATTAATCTCAGCTACAACAGTGAGCTGCAACACTGGCTGTGACTGTGCTACAGCTGCGGCTGCAACAGACTGTGCAAGTAAATCTAGGTGCTCAATGCTTGAAATTTCTAGTATGGATGTGTGCTATTTTTAAATATACATCATTAAAAATATTCACATCTATTCCAATCACTTTTTGGGGTCAATTTTCAATTATAAAATTTTTGGTGACATTTTGGCTTGAAAATTTTACCGAAACATAGACGGGACAGTCATTTTTTTTGGAGACCAAATGAACTTATTTTTAAAACCTGTTTATATCCCAAGTAGCCCTTTGAATATAGTTTCCAAAACAATTTGAATTTCTATGATTGGGTGTCAAACGAAAATTTTATGGCCAAAATACTAACAGGGTGTCAAGCTGGCAGCTTAGGGACAGAGATGTGACAGTCAATTTTTGGATGCCTTATTGGATATATTTTGCAAACCTGTTTCATTGGTATATTCTCTTATGAATCTAGTTTACAAATCAATTTGAATCACTCCATTTCGATGTCGTGCGCAAATTTTATGACCAAAATACCAACCGCCTGTCCCAAATCTGCATTCTTAAAAGTATATTTTCTAGACTGTTCATTGGCTTATTTGACCCATCAATTCTTGTTGGATTCAAAACTTGTTTCTAATGGAGATACCTAAATGAATCTACTTTCATCTCCAATTGGAATCACATCAATCCGCTATCAAACGAAAAAGTTAAGCCTAAAACCGTGACTGTTGGTCTAGTCCAGAATTCGAAAAGACACCTTGTCATGCAGGCTGTTAATGAGTGATTTGGAACATCATTACATAGAATTTTAAAAACCTGTTTCTAATGGAAATAGACCTATGAATTTACTTTTATTTGGCTTTGCAATCACTCAAATTGGACAAGAAGCTATGATCAAAATACCGTTGGTGAGTCTAGATGAACATTGCTCTGCCCCAGGTATAAAATGGATTTTGCTTTGTTCATTTTTCTTTGGATTTGTTTTATGAGTAATTTCTTGTTGTTTTTTTCATAAGTGATTGGGTGAAGAGAGACCAATCATCTCTTTTCTTCCATCATCTCATGTTTTATTGCACGCAAATGCTAGGTTTTGCAGGTCCTTGGAAGAAAAAGGTCAATGCATGCACGAGGGACTCTTGAAGATTTTTTTTATCAATTTGCAATTGGATTGTTTGGAGAGATTGATGTGCAAACCATACACAGTCCAATGTTTCCAAAGTCAAAGTCCCATTGCTACATGCCAAGAATCAATTTTAGACATCTGTCATCCCACTTGTTGCTGAAAGAAACCCCTCAAGAAGCCAATTTCCCTATGGTAGATTCATTCACCCTCCTCATTTCAAAACCCCAAAAATCCATTCATGTCGAAGTCCCATTTTCCACTGCTTATGTAGTCACCATAACTGTTTTATTTCCCATCACTACTACATCATGACTTCACATATACTTTCCACTTCTGAGTTTCATGTTGGTTCTATTTTTCACTATGATTCTTCACAAATCATGTATTTTGTACTCGTATTGGATGATGTGGAATTCATTAAGGTCCACCTTCCAATGGTCTTGTCCCATCGACTCCAACACATCATCTGGGATCGAGATTAGAGTTTTTATAGTGCCCTGGTATTTGCATGAATCAATGGCAGATTTCCTTGTTGTTAATCATGGGGATTCATCAATGCCTCTTGATTGACAAATCTTGCAGGTGACTCGACTCCAGCACATCCATTCGTACCTGTCAAGATGCACTAAGGTATTTTAGAGCTCATTGTCATCAAAGGTGAGTTTCTTCACATTGGTTAACGACATACATTAATGGCCGGTAATCCAATGATTTCTTTCCATGCTCGACTTCAGCACATTCATTCGCATGGCAAGAATTGTACCTCGGGTTTGTAGCAGCTGAAGATTATGTGATCTAATGGTTTCAACAATGATTTGCAGCATCATTTGTTCAGTAGTTTTGCAATTCCTTTCCATTTTCAGTTCAACAATTGATTTTCAGAATAAGAGAAAGGACTTTCTGCTTCTATGGTAGAACTTTTGCTCATCAATTGTCTCAGCAGTTAGTCTTACATGCAACCAGCACAATATCATGGATCAAATTCGATCTCATCCAGTTTTCAGCTCTCATATACATATGTCTCAGCATTGGATCAGCTACATAGCTCCAGTATATACCAGTCCATTCATGTCAACCAAGGCTTCCATGGAGGTAACACTTGAGGTAAAATAGCATGAGTTTTTGATTTATTAAAGATTTAGGAAAATTTCATGAAGAACCACTAAGCATTAGCGATTTCCATTTTCTATATAGCATATTATGTCCATCCATTTCCATCATTTCCCACTCAATTATAACACTTCATCATTCATGCACATCCCCTTCAGATTCCAACCTAACATCTCACCCACCCAACTGGCCAAGCATAAAGAGAGATGGATACCTCATTGTTGTCACACAAGAACCAACAATAGGAAATTTTGCTGCTGCCACACAAGAACCAGCGGTAAGAAAAAATCTTGTTGCTGCCACACAAGAACTAGCAGTACAAAACGGTCCTCTGTTGCCATATAAAAATAATGAGGAGAAATAAGGCAGCTGATACACTTATTGAAAGAAAATGATAGGCTGGACATAAGAACCTACAACATAAAAAGTTGATGTAGAAGCCATTCCTTCTCAAGAGTATGCTATCACTCAAGCACGATAGAAAACAAATGCATGATTTCTTTGATTTGTTCAGTGGTGCACATAATGGTTCACATCTTCATAAGTCTTGAGCATGAGCATGAGCATGATACATGCACAATGAAAATCCTGTAGCATCCTTTTCAAGGTCTGATGTGAAGTGTATCTCAGCAGCATGAAGGTAATGATTACTCTCAGCATTGGTCATTTGTTAAGTTCGACATAATTTCTGAAATGAGTTTGATTGTTGTGGAATGTGCAAAAGAATGCTTGGCATTATTTGAAGTGTTACAAAGCACTCCATGATAAGGGCACAACATTTTGGAAAATTCAAACAGTCTACAGCCATTTTTATAAGTCTAAGATGTGTTTCCAGCTAGCACATATATAAAAATTGGATGTTGACAGTGATAGTGCAGATACAAGAAAACAACAGTCCCAAAGTTCACTTGATTTCGTGAATGGAAGGTAAAATACTCAGTTTGGGGGAAATGGTTGTTCACAACTAAGATGACAACTCCTATTTTGCATGAGGACATGCAACATATTCAGTTTGGGGGAGTGGTTTTTGACATTTTTATGCATATTGATTTTTTTTATTCATCCACAGCTAGCAAAAATGAAGAATTTGATTTGAAGATATCTCACAAACCACGAATTGGATCCTCATGAAATTTGTACAAGAAATTCATAGCAGCATTATGAACAACCATGGCAAGTTTCAGCTCAATCAAGTGTACGGTTTTCGAGAAAATGATTATCATCACCTACATCCAATTCGCATTTTTCTCAAAATCCGTGATGTGGGTTCATATAATTTTTGGTGAGGAAATGAACTATAATGGTACTTACCTGATTGCAAAATTTCAGCCCAACCCAGTTTGTAGTTTTTGAAATATTGGCTTTGCAAGTTCAGCTGCAATACATTGTTTTCATGTTCAAAAGTACAGAATTTGATTTGGGTATATCTTTCAATTGGTAAGTTGGATCCTCATGAAATTTGAACAGGGGATGCATAACATCATGAAGAATAACCATGGAAATTTTCAGCTCAATCCAGTGCACGGTTTTCGCGAAAATGACCATAATCACCTACAGCCAATTCACATTTTTCTCGAAATCCGTGATGTGGTTTTGTCTAATTTTTGGCGTGGAGATGCATTAGAGTGGTTGTTACCTTGCTGCAAAATTTCAGCCCAACCCAGTTTGTCGTTTGAGATAAAATCGCTTCAGAAGTTTCCAGTTAAAAAGGCTAAAACGCCGTAAAATATTGCCGTTTCCCGTTTTCCGGCGGCTGAACATAACTTTCCGGTGGCTGAACATAGTTTTCTGGCGGCTGAACAAAGTTTTCCGGCGACTAAACATAAACTTTCCGGCGGCTGAACATAACTTTCCGGCGGCTGAACATAGTTTTCCGGCGGCTGTTTTCCGGCAACTGCCCGTTTTCCGGCGGCTGAACATAACTTTCCGGCGGCTGTGAGTCCGCCAAATTTGCCGCTAAATTTAGCGCAGTTCCGCCAAATTTGCCGCTAAAACCTTCGCCAACTTCTCTGTTAAAATAAGTTGACTCCGCCAAATTGCCGCTACATTTAGCGCTGTTCTGCCAAAATCTTCCCTAAAACCTTCGCTAATTCCTCTGCTAAAATAAGATGTGTTTGCCAAATTTCTACTAAAGAGCTGCGAATCCGCCAAATTTTCTCCTAAATCCTCTGCTAAGTGACTCTGCCAATTTGTGTTAAACTCTCTATTTCTTCTAGCTGCAGCTGTGCAAATGGTAAAATGAAGAAACGAGTGAATGAGTTTTTTTCAAGTTGGATGCTACATAGGTATTGGGTTGCATGAGGACATGCAACAAGTTCAGTTTGGGGGAGATGTTAGGCCCTGGAATTGTCCATTTTTCCATCACTTATTGACATACATTTCACCCATTTTCATCCATTTTCTTACCATTATTTCTCATTTATCATTCCATTTTTCATCCATTTGTTGCAGCTGCGCATTGTACAACCGCTACTTCCATTTGATGTTTTAAGTGGTTAATAGTGACTATTTTCCTTTATCTCTGATGAATTAAAAGACTATTATGCATAATTTTACTAATGATGGTTTATGGAGTGATTTGCCACGTACAGGATGCTCACAGCTAGCTATTACAGCCTTAACCAAAAACGCATGCCACATAAGAACACCTTGATTCGCGTCTTGATTTGCAGGCAGATGGAAACGAATATCAAAAATCCGAGACATGGGTTTTGTGCATAACATCCTTATTTACCTGAATCATGAAGAAATCGCCAAACAAAGCTACGGTTTGCGATATGCAGCTGGTTCTTCGAGAGAGTATTTTCCAGATTTGGTGTTGCGGCCGGTTCCAAAGTTGCCAGCAGTTACGGCCATGTTTCAGCTGTTACAGATCACAAGCTGGGGGTTCAGTTATTCATTTCCATGAGATAATTTTATGTATAAATATGTAATCAATCTCATTAAGAGAGTATTGATTTGATGATAGATTGATTGATTAAGCATGATAGATTAGGCATGATAGGAGATGGATGATAGGAGATAACACAATGTTGTGATGTAGGATTTGATCCAGATCTGTTGTAATTCTTCCATTATGATAATACATGCTGGTAGTTTCTTAATTCTGGAGTTGTAGACTTCTATTGTGGAGATCCAGCTCTGCTCAGTGGAAGAAGGGCCCTCTTCCCTGAGCAGATGTTGGTAGTGTTAATTGTAAGTGTGTTATTCTTTAGATCTGCTTAGTATTTCATTTATGCTTTCATTCATTAAGCTTATCATAGTTGTATGCTTTCATTCATTAGATCTGTCATAATCGTTGTGTTGATAATTCATTTGGTAGATCGTTGGCCAACATAACAATTCTTTTAGATGTACGTAATTAGATCTTGTTTCATGATAATTTATTTTGTTGAAGTGTGATTAGATTTACAGTGTGATTTTATGAATAGGCTAAGGATTGATTTACTTTTAAGCAGGTGTGATCTAGTTTACAAATAGTTTTGATTGCATACCAATAGGTAGCAATGTCAGGTAGAAATTGTACTCCCATATATTTTGCACAATAGCTTTGAAATAAAAGACTTTCTTAGGTTGACAATAAATCTTGTACACTCTGTATGTTGGTAATAATCTACTTGCATATTTTGTGCCCAACAAGGAGCAGAAGCAGAGCCCTATTACAGTAATTTCTGAAGAGGATGAACAATACTTATTTGATGAGGCTAGGGTTCCTACTACTAATGAAGCTAGGGTTTGTTCCAAGCAAGAAATACACACCCATTTTGAAGAGGAGACAGTGTCACGAAAGAAAAGAATGGAGTTTGTTGAATTTGCTTCAATAAATCATCAAGGAAAGGTTCTGAAAATGTTAGGAGAGGTTGGAGCAGTCTGGAGACCCAAGACAAGGCCTAAGAACAAGCTTAGGTTAAACATGAAGAAGCTATTAAATCCCAAACTGGCTGAGAAAAAGGTTACAATAATAGAAGATTCATCATCTCAGGAGAAATTGGAAGATAGTGAAGATGACAACAAAGAAGTTATGAAGGGTAAAAAACCAATAGTTTAAAAAGAAAAACCAGTCTTCACTGATACTAAGATCTCAAACATTTTCATGGAGGTTCGAAAAAGGATGATTCAAGAATAGCAGCAAAATGATATAAAGAGTTCTTGTATGGAGGAAAGAGAGGTAATTCAGTAAGTTTAGTGCAATGTTGAAGCTAAAGAACATCCAAAGATTCTTGTGACCTTCACAGAGCATATGAAGGAGGATGAGGAAATATACAAGAAGCTGAAAATCCCATGGACACTAGAAGGGATGTAACCAATATCAGAAAGTAAATGTATTGATTCTGAAAAGGAAACTGCAAAGGAGCATTAAGCAATACACGCATCAAATTGAATATATGCATGAAACTAATGATGGATTAGTGACTGCAAATAGGAGACTTAGAGAAGACTTGGAAGAAGTGAACAGTCACTACCAAGAATCGATTGTAGTTTCTAAAGAGGCTCTTAAAAGAAAAAGATGAATAGAGAATCAGTTTGCAGAACTAAGGAAAACTATCCAGGAGCTGACATAGTAGAATGAGGAGTTAACAAAGAGAGTTATAGACTTGGAAGTAGACCACCTGAAATCTAGAAGGAAAGCTCAAGCTTTAGAGGGAATTGCTCTTCTAGTTGAGGCAGCAAAAGATTTGTAAAGTACTTTAATGAAGAGCAATTATTAGTTAGTTTGATAAAGTTATTTCATTTTTGTATAATGATAGTTTATAT
Organism: Pseudotsuga menziesii; assembly: GCA_001517045.1. Classification (NCBI taxonomy): domain Eukaryota; kingdom Viridiplantae; phylum Streptophyta; class Pinopsida; order Pinales; family Pinaceae; genus Pseudotsuga; species Pseudotsuga menziesii. Next base: position 152,352 of record LPNX010744748.1, read on the forward strand.
TTAACAATTCAATAGATGACATAAAATTACGTAAGGTTCAGTTATGCAACTGTTTTTGAAGCAACAAGATAAATGTAAGTCTGGAAAAGGACCAATGGTTAGATTTTTGTTGCAAGGGGAGGCNATGACCTAAAATTACGTAAGGTTCAGTTATGCAACTGTTTTTGAAGCAACAAGATAAATGTAAGTCTGGAAAAGGACCAATGGTTAGATTTTTGTTGCAAGGGGAGGCTATTAGGCTTTGGTTTATGAGCTAAGTGTAAAGACTCTTATGTGTTTTTGATGACTGAACTATGAAATATATGCAACTATATGCCCTTTAGATTATTGACTGGTTTCATTTCTAATTTGTGTTAATTACTCAGTTGGTATATTCATTTCTTGTTAAATGTTTTTATGCTTGAAATGCTTACTAATTGTGGGTGAAACTCAGTACTGTGTTTATTTTGTTTGGATTATGGTTTATATGTTATGCATCTCAATCATTCAAATGCTCATGATTTAGTGTTTGCTTTGGTATTATGACTTTTTTCCCTCTTGTCTTCAAACTGTACAACCAAAACCCTAGAATACCTATTTTACTTAATTGAATGTATTGAGATTGTGTTGGCTTGTTCTTCTCTAGGCTGAGAACAATTTATGGCACTAACACCATCCAAATGTGGTAAATTTGTATTGCATTATATATAGACTTATAACACAACCACTAAGACCAAAATTAGAAGCTCCATCAAATAATTCATCAAGAACATCACTCAAAATAGAAGGGAAATTAATGATCCTCAAATCTTTCTCAATGTGAATTGAATGAAATTCTTGATAAGCTCCCGAAAATTTTGATCTTATAAGGAAAATACTATATTCTATCATTTTCAAATATGATCGAATTCTCGCTTCTCCAAATTCCCCATATAGAAAACAGAAGAAGCACCTTGAACCTATAACAATTAGAAACCCAATGAAAATAATTTCTTCAAAAGAGTGAATACCGCAATTGATTGACAAATGGAAATTTTTATGGAGAAAAAATTCCTGTGGCTTGGGGTGGACCACAATAGACAGTATGACAGCACATATCAATCCATTCTTAGGCATGCTAGATATATCAATGAAACTAAACACTAAGGGATAAGAGTTGTACCTTCAACCAGGCGTTCAAAGAAGATCCTCGTTGAGCGCTTGATAAAAAATTGTCCCTGCACTTCGTCCTCGACAACAAAGAGATAGATAAGCATGATATATACAGTGTTAGTGTATAATATAGCATATTCAATTCAAACATGTATACAAAGTAATTACATCCATGGATACAAATATTCATAATTACACATGCAATTGGAGGAGAAATGGATATTTCTATTAATGTAAATAGAGATGCAAATAAAAACCTCTATCGAAACCTCGTCGGAGCAAAGAAACCAAGCCCCTTCACCACTTCAATCCTGCATACAATGGAAAGCTCACAAAGGCAAAGGAAATCTTGGCAAAGAGCACTAATGGATTCCTCAAGGACAAAGGGATGCAGACTCAAGCATACAAGAATGGGGGAAAATTTTCCTATAATATCTTTTCTCTCCAAAATTATCCTCCTTCAATGTTTCACAATAGCTCAATATATAGCCCCTCGATAGGAAATGAAAGGTCGAATCAGAGCGTTTCTCAGCATATGGAAGGCCAAGGATCAAGTCATTCGTTACTTGATGAGGAAAACTATGAATATTTTTTATTTTTTAGCATAAAACCTGATGTATGTGGGTGACAGTGGTGCATTATGCATGTACATGGGTTTTAGACTTGTGACCCACGTGTATATTAAACAAGTGTTTTTAAGGGGTTCAATTGGAGAATTAGGACAATGGTGAAAAAATGGGGTATACTGAGTCTGCATAGGGATAGGGAAAGGCCATCAAAGCATGATGTATCAGGTGTGGCAATGTAATTCCTCTTTTTAAAAATTTTACCAAAATTCCCAATTTTCCATTTTTTTCACAATTTTGGCTCTTGACTAGTTTTAGTGTCTTGGTCTCCAAATCAGCCCAATTTCTCCAAAATATTCAGAGAACGTGTATGAATGATATAATAAATTAATTATTATTTTCAAGGATTTATTATGGCCATCTAATCACTTATTCAAGTCTGCACTAAATTCTGAACAAGATAGATGATTTTACTGACAATTTTGGGCTCAAATCCCCCCCTGGGGTAAGTGGTAGAAATGGCTTCCCAAATGTGAAGAAACCCACTTGAATGATTAAATTGAAGAAGGTGATGTCTATAATAAATTATAAGAGACTCATATGCATAACCAATCGACCTCCCATGGTTGTTATCACTTTTTTCAATCAGATAAAAAAAACTAGTTTTGGACCCTTGGGGAAATGAGGTGTAGTTTGCTCTAATTGCTATGAAATTCGATCCAATGGCCACAAATTATTAGTTAATGAAAATTAAACCCATAATATAATTTAATTATATTTGATTCATTCATAAATTATCAATATTTTATACATCAATTTGAATCCATCAAGATTACAAGAGTTTACAACAAGGTAGTGGGGAAATGGCAATGTTTCTTCATTATTGAGCAATAATACATGATATTTCTTGGAATTTAAAAATGAGATATTTATGAACTTAAATATAAGTTAATTTACATCATAATAAAAAGTACTGGATCAATATAAGCTACCTCAAATAGATTAATAGCTCACCAAGTGCGCCTCACTCCATAGAGCTGAAATATGGTGAGAAAACTTGAGATGAAAGGAAGAACAAGATGAAATTGATATTTACATGAGATTTTGTAGCTTGAACCTGTAAATTATGGCTCCATTTAATCTCCTTTAAATACCTTATTGGCCTCTCCAAACACCAACTAGGATGAGAATCTTTCACCCTCGAAACTGTCTAAGGCATGAACTAGTCATCCACTAGCTCTCTCTCNCTCCATTTAAGCTCCTTTAAATACCTTATTGGCCTCTCCAAACACCAACTAGGATGAGAATCTTTCACCCTCGAAACTGTCTAAGGCATGAACTAGTCATCCACTAGCTCTCTCTCTTCACAATAACAATTTTCACAAATGATAAAAATTGAATTCTCATGGATTATACCTGAAATTTATAAACATTATTGGTCTTCTAAGGTTCCAAATCCCTCCATAAACCAAATCCAAGTCGGATTGGTGTGGCTGCTCATGCTATGCCATGTGGCCTCTCTCTTCACCTTCCCTCTTCTCCCAAATTCGAGTAGGAGCCTCTTGGCCTTCTCCAAATCCCATGAGCACCATATAAGATGATATATTCAGGACTGAAATGTAATATATGTCATATTTTATCCTTGAGATATGAATTGTGGCATAACTATCATAGAATCTCCATCATTGGTGTCATAGATGTCATAAATGTAAGGGGAATCTAGCCAAGTGTCCATGAAACTCCCATTTGGCTCTTCCTCTCCCCATGTAAGTTACAATTCATCCCAAATTCAACCTATGAAGTGTATTTAAAATTATATTAACCTTATATTCCATCCAAAAACATTAGGATTCCCATAGATTCGAGATTGCAAGAGGAGGATGCCATCTAACATAGGAATTCTAGCTTGAGTGGGCCCCATAGTCTCCATGTGTCTCCATTTTCCATAGCCATTTAATTTTTCACTTGAATTCATTTAATTAAATCCATTAAATAAATATTTATTCCTTATAATATCTAAACACCATTTATTAGCTCCCTTATTAACTTCCCAATGTTTCCACCCAACCTAGGGAACTAGTAGGATNGCATTAATTTAATTAAATCCATTAAATAAATATTTATTCCTTATAATATCTAAACACCATTTATTAGCTCCCTTATTAACTTCCCAATGTTTCCACCCAACCTAGGGAACTAGTAGGAT
>LPNX010744750.1:8312-40915 GCA_001517045.1 Pseudotsuga menziesii
GGTATACAGATAACAAATTCACAGCTAAGGAGGGCACATAAAGTACATCATTGAACTTTCCATGTTCCAACTTGATAGAACCCTTCCCTTTAGCTTGAATTTGACTGTCATCACCCCTATGAATGCTAGGACCATCAATAGACTGTAATGAAGAAAATGATTCTTTGGATGCAACCATATGATTGGAAGCTCCTGAATCAATGAGGAAAGCATGTGTTTTTGAACAACTAGCCTTCAGTGCATGGCATCTCTCCTCATGATCTTCAGTCTTTTCTCCATATTCAACCTTCCTTGCTCTAGCTGGTATAATGATGTTATTTTGCTCTAGGAGAAGAGCCATTTGATCAATTGTTCTCCTCATACAGGATATTTCTAGATGAAAGCCTCTTTCATAGTAAGAACAAAGGATCTTTTCTTTTCCCTTCTTCTTATTTCTCCTCGAACCCGAGGACTCATCTGACTTCTCCTTCTCCTTAGGAGGCTCATACTTTGGATTTTGGTTCTTTTGCTTCCCCTTTCCATTCGTAGCTCTGGGTCCTCCAACAAACAAGGCTTGACCTTTGGAATATATGATGATCCCCATTTGGACAAGCTTGGAATGCTAATTGGTGAGAGACTCAATGAATGCATTGAGGTTTGGCATCTTCCAATTCAGGATTGTAAACTTCCTAATATCAAAGGTGGACAAAAAAACTGAGTAATCTTAGCCAAGTTTCAAAAGAATGGAAAGGATGAGTTGATCGTCCTCCTTCTCAACTTTACATAGCTTCAACTAGAGCACCAGGTGCTTGAAGTTGGTGAATAACACATTCATGGTTTCGAAGTTACTCGAGTCTAGAGATACCATCTCATTCTCTAGCTGATAGATTCTCAATTCATCTTGCTTATCAAATAGAGTAGCAAGCTGGTCCCAAATGTCCTTGGGATTCTTCAATCCAGTGATGTGGAAGAGAATATCCTTAGAAATTGAAAGGCACAGAAATCCATAGGCTTCATCAAGCTTATTCCAGTAGTTTTCTTTGTCTGCAACATGATTCGGCTCTACCTTTGTGTCCATGGTGACTCTGTAGAGCCCTTTGGAGCGAAGCTGAATCTCAGTTTCCTCCTTCCACTGATGGTAGTTGAAAAGAGTGAGAATATTCACCGACGAGGCCATTGTGTTGTTGTAGAAAATGCAGTGAATGAGTTTAAAAAAGCTGCAAATAAAAAAAAACAGACAAAGTAAGGTCCAAAACTTGTACTTTTGTAGTTTGCTTCACATCCGGCTTAGTCAATCAAGCAACCTTGATCAACAATTCCTTTTCCCAGGAATTATACGGTAAACTCTCCACTTCTGGTGCAGAGTTCGAAGGATCAATTTTTCTCAAAATTTTTGATCCAACATGAAATCTATAGAAGAACAAATGCCTTGTCCTGCATAGGCTCTGATACCATATAAAAATTAAGCTCATAGGAATCTATGAACCAAGACAAAACTCACAAATAGATCTAACATGAAATTTACTCATAATTGACATGAAACAATGCAAAAAATGGGTTGCAGTTGTATAATGCTTTCATTAATAAAAAAAAGTAAATGGATAATTGTTACAATGCAATACAATGGAATTAATATCCTAACAATTCAAATCCATGAGAGGTAATACGAATTGACTAACTCAATCTGACTACATGGCTAACTAGAAGTGTCTAAATCATGATAGGAGCTAACTAGCTAAGCTCCAGTTGTCTAATTCAGTCTCTCAATCAGTAATAATCAGTTAAACTAGTCTAACTAAGGTGGTAGGTGAGAAGTAGGTGAAAATAGGAGCCTATCCACATGCAACCATGCAATACTGACGCTAACTAAACTGGAGGACATCTAACTGAATGTAACTGAAGCATAACTAAGCTTGACTAGTTACCAACTGCCAACAACTGAAGGAGGTTGGTGCAGGCACTCCCAGTGGCTCTTAAATTGTAGGGATTGGTCTAGGAGGCCACTAAATTGATGCATGAAGGTTAAGTCAGTTGCAGTTAGCCTCAATCTGTGTTCCCCACACTCTAGTGATTGGTACATGTGTCCCCATTAGGCCAGGTGGACCCAATGGTACTAGTGACTCAATAATGACTAAAAAGACTCCTAAATTAGGAATAATTGACCAATTTGGACAAGGGAGGAATATAATTCTAAAAATTCTATCCTTAACTCTCAATTGCATGGCCATAGTGAAGTGTTACCTATCAAACCCTAGATCTCAATTCTAAGTTCATGTCTTCAATAGATCTACCCTTGATCTATCACTGCTGCTGCAAAGCTCTCAGCTTTAGCTCACCAGAGCTCTGATACCATGTAAATTTTCCTTCAATATTCAACTAGGTCTTAATAGTGCATTCAAAATATCTACTGATAAACACACATGAATATATTTTACAATATGCAACAGAATATAAAGCTGAGAAATAACTCACAAAATCACAACACAATAATGACACAATTATTTTGGGTATGGAAACCCCTGGAAAAACCCAAGATGGGAAAATAGGTGCAGCAGTCAGATATATATTTTATTATGAGAAAATATGGAACATTACAATCACTACAAATTCACCCAAACTTGGTTAATGCAACTACTCAATAGAAACACTTGATGAACCCCTAGCTAAACCTCAGCACCCCCTTACAAGAGTGTACAACCTAGTTGTATGGCCTCACAGGTGCAAATTTGTATGGCCGTACGACTATACATTTGTTTTATGGAATTCACACTGTCACATTGGTAGCTGTACAGAATCTATACGGTCATGTTGGAAGGTGTACAAAATCCATACGGAATGGTACGACCTTCCTCCTACAGCCATTCGAGGAAATTTGGGGTCTAAAATGGGCCTTATAAGAAAACGTGCCAACAATAATTTTTATGAGTTGGAATTCAAGAACCAATAGAATTTCATTAAAATCAGTCAACCATAGTGGTTGACTTGACATATTTGTCATAAAAGAAAACTACTTTTTTTGTTTGTATTTTCGACATATCTCCTTGTGTTTTTATTCAAATTCTGAGCGGGAGAGCTCGTTGGATGCAGAATTTAATTCCTCATCCAATGAGTACCCACAATGCATACTTTTGATGGACCCTGCTACCCCAAAAATAAGAAATACCTTAAAAAATGTGATGATGATGTCATCATCATGTTTTTTTAAGGTATTTCTTGTTTTTGGGGTAGCATGGTCCATCAAAAGTATGCAATGTGGGTACTTGTTGGATGCAGAATTAAATTATGCATCCAATGAGCTATTACGCTCAAAATTTGAGTAAAAGCAAAGGGAGATATGTCGAAAATACGAACATAAAAAGTAGTTTTTTTCATTCTTTCTCCAAAATTAATAACTATTATTTTATTATTTTCCTCAGGAGGCCCATTTTAGACCTCAAATTTCCTCTAATGTCTACCTGTCGACCTGTGTGGGTTTTGTCTGCTCAGTGAACCTTCTCCTCGATCCTCCATCTTCCCAGCGAAATCCTCTGTCTGACTTTTCTCCTCCTGTCTGTATCCTGTCTCTATCAGAATACAAGTGTGTGTGACCTCTCTTATATAACTTTAAGCAAAGCGTAAAACCTAATTTTACTTTCACTTAAAGTCAATAATCCTTTTATTTATTTTCCAAAGTAAACTTAGGAAAAATAATTAAATACAACTGGTTTCCTATTTTAGAGTCTTCTACATGCTAGGAAACTTGCATACATAAGAGATTCCTTGTTACTGCTAATATAACAATTTGGAAAACTTGATCTTTCGAAACCCTATGAACATGTATTTTTCACACAAATCTAAAAGATATTTGTAATTTAGATAGCCAAACCTCTCATGCCAAATCTTGCTGGCTTCATTAGCATGAGTGAGGAGAGCAGAGGCGTTTGAGAAGGGAGTGAAGTGAGAAAACTTGTGAACTTTCGAACTATGATCCAAAAAATCTTTAGCAATGAGTCTACCTTTCACAATCTCAAAGATTTCAACATCAATGGGAGTAAAAAAACCTTCTTAGGAGACCCATTATGGGTCATTTGATTGACTGACAACATATTAGCACCAAGTCCTTGGACATACAAGACATTATTGAAGGAACCATGGTCAAAATCTATGCTACCCTTTTCCTTACTTTTAGTTTCTGAGTTATCTCCCAACAAATATTTGGACGATTCGAATAATCAAGAGAGGAAAAGGCCTCCCTTTTCGAAACCATGTGCGTTGAAGCTGCAGAATCAATGATAAAGGAAGGAGATCTTACAGTACTTGAAACCAGGGAATGAACTCTCTCCTTGTCTTCGAAACTTGATCTTCTTTCGTTATTCTTTGTGCCTTCAAGAAGTGAGATGTTTTGTTTTTATAGGAGTTGAGTCTACATATCGATTTGTTTCTTCATGCAAGAGATCTTAGAATAAATCCCTTACCATAGTATGTGCACTTGCTCATTTCAATTTTACCTTTGTTATTTTGGGAGTTCTTCTCCTTGGAGTTTGAGAAATCCTCATGAGACTTGGACTTATCTCCTTTTTGGTTAGGAGGCTTATTAGCTTTCTTCTTTCCTTTGGAATCCAGCTTTGAATCTCCAGCAACCATTAGAGGAAATATCAATTTAAAATGGGCCTTCCAAAAATAATACAAATTCCATGTCATCATGTATTAGCCAATCAAAATCCTTTAAAATTAAAACAGGTAGTACCTCTTAAACAAATTTTTAATATAAATTTGGGGATAGGTATCATAAAAAACTACTTTTTTGTTCATATTTTTGACATATCTCCCTGTGTTTTTAATCAAATTTCAATCGGGAGAGATCATTGGATGCATAATTAAATTCTACATCCAACGAGTACCACTCGACATTCTTTTGACAGGCCCCGCTACTCCAAAAACAAGAAATACGAGAAAAAATGTGATGATGACATCATCATCACATTTTCATGAATTTCTTGTTTTTGGGGTAGAGGGTCCCATCAAAAGTATGCCAAGTGGGTACTCGTTGGATGCAGAATTTAATTCCACATCCGACGAGCTCTCCCGATCAAAATTTGAGTAAAAACACAGGGAGATGTCGAAAATACGAACAAAAATGTAGTTTTTTCTTTTCTTCCTCCTTATTTTATTATTTTAACTATTATTTTTTAAATTTTCCTTAGGAGGCCCATTTTGAGTTGAAATTTCCTCTAATGCAAATCTTGATCTTTGGAAGGTTTGATGGTGCCCATCATGACCAATTTGTCTTGCTCTTGAGTCAGGGATTCCATGAAATCTTCCAGTGAAGGAATCTTTCAGGTTTTGAGCTGTGAGCTTTGTGTCATGGAAGGTCGAAACAAATACTGAGTAGTCATGGCCAAGCTTTGAAAGGACGACCACTACTAGTTGTTCATCTTTCTTATCGATACCACATTGTTTCAACTACAAAACTAGTTATTTGAACTTAGAGAAGTAGATTTGCAAGGATTCAAAGTTGCTTGGACTCATTGAGATCATATCGTTCTCTAGTTGATGTCCACTGATTTCATCTGTCTTCCAAAAAAAAAATTGAATCTTCTCCCATACTTCATTTGGTGATGCCAATCCATCAAGATGGAAAATAAGGTATTTGGAAATGATGAGACACAAAAGACCATACGCCTCATCTCTCCTATTATGCCATTTAATATTCTATGTTGCTACATTAGGATCAGCCACAGTTGCCATGGCCACTTTGCATAGGCCTTTATTCATAAAAATCTCCTCCTGTGTCTTCCATTTGAAGTATTTGAATGCAGTCAAGACAATATTGTGAGATTGATCCATTCTTCAACAACTACGCCCTTGAACAAACATACTAGTGTCAATCCTACAAAATAAATAGAGGAGAATAACAATTGAACTACCAAGGCTCTAATACCATGCGTAAATTAATCGCAAGCTTAGATAAATTGAACTCACAAAAATTGCTTGAAAACATGCATAGATCCACGCAAAAAAGGAGTCTGTATATGGTGCATAACAAAAACTTCTATTGAATAAGTTGACATCATCCAATATTATGTAAAAATAGGCTATCCAAATATATAATTACAATAGATATTATAATGAATAAAGACTCCATTCAAATCAACACAAAAGAAGGCTTACTAGACTAGTCAAAATCCCCCATAGGTGCATAAAACACTTTCCTAATATTTCAAGAAGGTCACAGATAGATTGAATGAACAATATTAGCTAATAAGTGAAGGAAATTGGAAAAACTCATGCTTTTAGGAGAGAAAAAGAAGAAGGGTGAGCTGTGTAAAAAACAAGGTAGTTTCCTTAAAACTAGGTTTCACCTTTTTCCTTAAAAGTTGTTGAAAAAGAAGGAAACTCTAGATAAGGAAGCAATGCACACTTGCTAAACTGGGCACTCTAATGGGTTTTCATAATCTTATCCAAAATATTTTGAAAGCGCTCCGGGAGGAAGTTTAGGAAAGCTTGACCACACAAATGCAAGTGGATGCTAACTAGCTACTATATGACCTAGGAATTTAACCAAAATGATTAAATTGTATATCCTAAGTATTTGAATGGGTTTTTATCATTATAACACATATGACTATAAGGAGTATATATATTTGTACAATTGAACTGATTAGTCCCAGTTGTTTCCTTCTTACTAAAATATTCCAGGTAGTTTGATCAGGATCCTCTTCGATGCTCTATCGTGTCTTCTCTATTGAGTTTCTTCACCTTCAGACCAACCTTTCTTCATGAAGAATGAATGTTCCTTTCCTTCTACTTTGAAATTAATTTATGGTTTAGCTAAAAACCTAATCTACCAATAACCTAATCTCATGATGAGAAAAATAGTTTAGATTAGTCTAAATCACTAATGCATGAAAATGCACTTTATTAGATTCAACAACTAATTAAAAGAGTTTTACTTTATAAATAAAGTGAATTACAACGTAGATTTATTTGGATGATTTCTCACATGTTTGAAACTTACCCTATGCAGAATTTCCCGTCCGAGCTATAAAACATCAACACTTCCTCTTAGTGAGGAAATAATTCTACACTTATCCAAGTTTGTCTCTAAAAGCTTCAAACTTCTCTTTCGCTAAGGGCTTTGTCAAAATATATACAACCTGCTGATTTGCGAGTACATATTGGAACTTCACTACTCCCTTATAAATCTTGTCTCAAATGAAGTGATACTTGATCTCAATATGCTTGTATTTATCATGAAAAACTAGATTCTTATAGGTTTTGATACAACTCCGATTATCATAGTAAATCATTGCGGGATCCAACTCTTGATCAAATAACTTTACAAGCAACTTGCAATGCTATATGGACTCACAATTACCTGTACTCACTACCATATACTAGATTTCCTTTGATGAATTGAGTTCAATAGAATTCTTCTTCTTACTAAACCAGGATACCATCGCTCATCCCAAGATGAAGCAACACCCTAAGGTGATCTTCTTGTCTAATGTACTACTTGCCCAATTTGAGTCTAGATACCTATGTAGCTTCATTTCACCATCTCTAAGATACCTCGGTCCATAATACTATGTGCCTTTCAAGTATCTGAGCACATGTTTTGCTGCTACCTTATATCTACCATGAACTGGATCAAGGTGTTCACTACAAAACATATATATGTCCTAGTGTTGACCAGATACATCAATTAACCTACCAACAATATGTAAAATGTGGGATCCACCAGCTGTGAATTTGAAGTAGTGATCTTCATGAGATTACTGATCATAGGAGTGGCCATGGTCCTACAGTCCCCCATCCAGAATCTCTTTAGGATATTATCTGTACACTTACCCCGCCCAAGGTAAATATCCACTAGTCTCTTCCAAACCTCCAACCACAAGAAACAATGCATCAAACCAATGTCCTTCGTCTCAAACTTAGTTTCCTTATCTGCTTTGCACTCTGCAATGAGGTTCTATGATCATGTGAGAAATAGGACATCTACATACAACACCAAAATGAGCAAATCAACCTCAACAAATATGAAATATAAGTTGGGATTTTCTTGAATTTTGGTGAAGCCCATGCTTTGCAGATATCCATTGTTCCTAGAATACCATGATCTTGATTCCTTCTTGAGTCCATATAGGTCCTTTTTCATCCTGCACAGATGGGAATCCTTTCGATTAACCTCAAAGCCATGATGTTTCTCTATGTATACTTATTACTCAATTATCCCATTGAGAAAAGATGTCTTCACTTCCATATGATGTATTCTCCATCCCATAATGGAGGCTAACAACATCACCACTTTGATGGAAGTGTACTTGGTGACTAAAGAAAATGTCTCATCGTAATTCACTGCCTATTTTTGAGAGAAACCTCTTTCCTCAAACCTTGTTTTGTACTTCTCTATGCTTCCATTATCTACATTTTTTATCTTGAAGAGTCATCTAGAAGTTGCCATTGACTTTCCCTCTGGTCTCGGTACAATGTCCCAAACACCATTCTTCATGATGGAGGTGTACTCCTCCACCAGGGAATCCCTCCAAACTTGCTATTTGGTTGCATATTGAAAAATGGAAGGATTGAAATCTATGTTGCTGCTCATAAATGGAATATAGTTTGTAAATTTATTTGGAGGTCTACTCTCCCTAAATGTGCTCCTAGGAGCTTGAACTTTCCCTTGAGCACCCCAAAATGTCTGAGTGATCCATCGAGGTCTCCTGACAAAACTGGTAGGAGTTGGTGGCTCCTCCTTTGCATCTGAAGGCTGCTACCCTAAAATGGAAGTTGCTAGTGACCTTGGATCATCCTTTAGAGCTTCCTGCTCCTCATCCTCTGTCACTAGAAATGGATCATGAGACTTCTTGGATGAAAAGTATTCCTTGAAATTTACATCACTTCTTACAATTGTCTTCCTCTCTCTTGGAATATATATCTTATAATCCTTTTAATTCTCACTATAGCCAACAAATAAACCCTTCGTGTTAGAGGGATTCAATTTGGTCCTCTTCTCCATTGGTATCTGGAAGTAAATTGGACAACCAAAGATGCTATGTTTTTTTAAAGGTTGTATATGATTCTTCATTGTTGGATGTCATTAGATGACCATCCATACAATTTTTGACATCGATACTACTTACATGTTGACATATCCCCTCCTCCAAGGCATCTGTGTAAGACGACCATTATTGCACAACTGGACATCCACCTATCGTGATTCTCCCATGGTGCTATTAACGATTGCTTATTCGATAATCTATCTCATGACATGTCAACTACCAATGTCATGTTTTTCATAGCAGCATTTGGATGGAAAAGGAACCAGGATCCTTTTTCCTGGCTCCTCATGAAAAGCGGTACTTTGTATTGAATGATATTTTTAAGTATGCCGATGAAGAACTAGAAGAATGAAAGGAAAATCTTGTTTTAATAAATGGTTATGTAGAGCATGCAGCTGAAGCTCATGTCTCAAAGATAGGTAAAATGAGTATAATTTCTAAAAGCTTTTGCATTATTCTGTGTATTTATTGAAAGAACTAGCTTTCACTCTTGTATTTTTTATCGTTTCCTACAAAGTTGTCAAGGCTTAATTAGTAGTTGAGAATGGTGTGATAAATAAATCCATAAAAATGGTGGAATATCTTGTTATTGAGGAGGTACATATTCCAATGCAAGAGAGGGAAATCCAAGAAGGCCCAACTGACAAAAAATAATCGACAATTGATCATCTTTCTACTACAATTCACAATGAGGGGCCAACTACTCATGAAACTCTAGTTGTCATGCTAGATGCACTAATTTTTTTTATGCTTCAATTGTAATTTATATCAAATTTAACCTTAAGCTATCAAACCCTAGATTGAAATATTGCCACTGAATATCGAATGGACATTTTTGGCTGTAAATAGGCTAGATTAATGAAGAAAATGTGGAATTTAGTGTTGCAGTCCAGAAACCATTGTCTAGTGAGGGTTGTACCAAGTATTGAGCATCAAGCAACTGATTCCATTCTACCTAAGGGATTTGCAAATGAATCGTTTAGTAACCACTCCTATAATATGGAAGATAATGTTGCTTTCCCTCCAATAAAAGGTGTTAAATTTTGCATATTGTCATTCTTTTGTATTTATTTCATGCTTTCAACCTTTTTCTATGTTATCTTACTATGAATTACAACTACAAATGATTACATGTAGGAAGTGGGTGCTCTATTTATCAAGCACTTGCTTGTGAATGTTACCCTTTCCCAAGTTGAGGAAGAATTTAAGAAGTTTGGGGTAGTTAAAAGCGTTATGGGGTTCAAGTTAGGAGTAATGTTTGAACAATATGCCTAGTTTTTTTGTGTAAGAGAAGCTTTTACAGTTTCTTGAATCCTATGTTTCATACTAGAAACATTATCAAAGAAATATATCTTTTCTTCTTTACGTAAATGACTTTTAGATGCCTTATGTATTGTTGGAATCTTTGCAGAGGTGGGAATTCCAACTTAAATTAGAGTAGACTAGGTTAAAGTCACGGAGTTCCTTCTTGGTATATAACTAATACTATTTGTGCATTGCCTAATTATACAAGTATTTCTTTCACCAGCATCTCAAATATTCATAGAATCTCAAATTCATATGTTGTTTCTCAAGTCATGGTTTCTTTTGTTTCTCAAGTTATGGATTCATCATGACATCATGGTATATCAAAAACCATAAAAATAAGTCATTTCTTTGAATGATTTAAACTTTCTTTTAACTTCAATTACTTTTTCCCATTGATAGCCTAAGTTATGAAATTACATTCAATTTTAGCATTTGAATATGAATGTTGTTGTATTCATTGGCTTGCAAGTTTATGCCAATTTTGCATGACTTGGAGTTGACAAATAATCGGTTGGCATGTGACTTGTCAACTTAGTAAAGACTCGGCAAGATTTGATAAATAGGAAAAAAACTTAAAATATTGTAAATTTGGGCACAAAAAAGAGGTTGATGGCATTTCCAATCCATATAAGTTATAAAACTACAATATATGCAATTATAATATCCCCAATGTAACTATAAGCAAATTTTCTAATTTGTTTGTGGTTTTTCCAAACAGATTGCAATTTATATTGGTTTAGCACAATTTTCAACAATTTGCATTCTCATAATCATTTCATCAAACATATTGTATTAAAAAAAATAACACTTCAAATAAAATAAGAAGATCAACATTGGCATTTTGTTATGGTTGGATAATGGTATATACACAATCAACTAAAGGTTGTTATAACAACTACCTCACATTCAAATGCAATAATGGAACCTGGAACTTTTGCCAATGCATTCATTGCTTCTACTCTTGATGAATTCGTACTTTTGCCAATGCATTCATTGCTTCTACTCTTGATGAATTCGTACTTCTAATGGTTTGGCCACCTCAAAACAAGTTGGAATCCATCAAGGAAAATGAACTTCCTCAATGAAACTCATTCCTTCTAATGTATTATTCCCCCACATCTCCTCTACGAATCACAACCCTGAACAAAACCCCATGACTTGGTCTCACAAGTTCTTCAATTGCATGAAGGATCACCAACTATCCTCTTACTCATGACCCTCTTTCCAAAAGAGTGACACAAATCTCCGCATGAACTTGGAGGATTGCTCTTACTCACGATCTATTCTCCACTTTTTTTTTGTGGGGGATACGTTTCCTCTATTTGTTAAGTCCAAGCGATTAAGTGCGAGTATTGGGTGAGTATGCTGAGTTTTGGCCGAGTATGCAGAGTCTGCCAAGTTCTAGGCGACTCTTGTGAGAGTACTCATCATGGGGTTACCTCGTCCTTATTCGTGAGTCTCGGGCTAGTGGTGCTTAATTTTTTTATGCAAACCATTTTCAAAGGCTATCAGGGTATGTTGGAACTCGTTCCCAAGAACCATTCTACTTGTATCTCAAGAAGAATGGGTCCTTATTTTTTATGATTCATCCTATTAGTGTGATGACACTAAGTTAAAGGTTCAAATCTTGAGTTACTATGGTTTTATATGTCTTATTGTTTCCTTTTAAAACCACGAGAATTATAATCTAAATCTATGACTTAGGCCGAACATTTGTTTTTTATTTGCTCATACCTTTTTCTACACCTAAACAAACGAACAGTGTTATTGAATTTATTTTATAAGGTTCAGATGTTACCGACGGTATGAATTTAATATAATAACTTGGTAATTGGAATTAAGTTGCCGATTTTATAACAACTTGGTATTCAAATTCATTGTGATTTTTTCATTTTTATTTAATTATCAACTTATTTTATGGATCGCATGGCATTAAATTCAAGACAAAATTAAATGATTTTTGACAATGTAATTATTGATATAACATGCTTTTATTTTGATGTCATTGCATGGACATCTTCTGATCACAGTGTGTTCCTATCAGTTTTAATTCCATGATTATGCCACGTATTACTCCATCAAGATCTACCTGAATTATAGTTGGGACTTATGTATTCCCTCTCATGGATCACTGATGTCACACGTAATCAATAAAACTCTAGCCGTGATTCCACCTCAACCTTTCTTTCATTTCAATGAAGTGGTGTGTCTCTCTCATTAACATTTGGACCGTATGAAAAAATACCACAAACCCAGTCCTTTCAATTTGACACATCCCATTCCAGTATAGTTTATATTAATTCACTTGATGTCTGAGTCATGGTATGATTGAAGTTCAATATCTTCAATCATCATGTGCCTTGAGAATAGAGGGGGACGAGGGCATTCATATTCATCCTATTTTTTCTGCTATGTGTTATCCATGGGAGGATTTGTTATGTTTTGAGCGGCTGATATCATGGGTTTAATTTGCATAATCAAACTTGATAGTCCCGTCACTGTCGAGTGTAGAAATAAAAACTATGATACCATGAAGAAATTGAGGCTTGATACTATGTGTAAGCACATGATGAAGATATAGCTACAAAGATATTTCTCACAAGTATGCACAAGGAAAATAGAGAGATGAATAATGAGACTGAATACAAGAGAAGTGGAGAATGATCCATAAATATTTCCATGTATTATTGATCAACATAGTGTACATAAATAATACATCCTTAATAGGTATAATCGAGTTTCTAAGGAGACAAATCATGCTAGCTCATAAAGCAGACTTACTAAAAACGCTAAACCCCCATAGGTGACTAAAGCACTTTCCAAATTAGTTAAGGATCTCAAGAATTGGATAAAGCATGAGTGAGTTGTCATGAGTGATGGAAAAACATACTAATCATGGAATTTGGAGAGAAAATCATGGAGGATGGGTTGGCTACAAAAGATAGCATTTTCCTAGTTGACTAGCTTTACCTTATCCACTGAAAAGTAGGAATAAACCAGTATAAAGATGTAATCTGTAGGAAGGTGTGATTACTAATATGATAAGTTAACAAAGTTGGAAGAATCTAACCCAAATCAGTATAAATGTGCTCATTGGCTATATATGGTAAGTATTGACCAAGTGGTGCAAGTGGATGCCAACTATCTAGGCTAGTGGATAGGAAATTAACAAGAAATGATTAATTATTGTTATCCTAATATTGAGTGGGTTTATAATATTCTAACACCCCCCTTTAAGGATGAATTTATGATGGCATATCTGAAATAATCAGAAATATATATGTATATAGGTCCCAACAACAAGGCTATGGTCACCCTTTACAATTATTTTTGTCTAGAAAAGTGAGGAAAGAGGCAAAACCACATGGGGAAAATCCTCCCTCAAGAAAGGAAAAGGAACAAAATTAACAGCATGTCTTCATTATGTCTTTTTTTTCACTTGAATGAGCTGACTAATTTGCTTCTTATAGAAGAACTTGATGAAGAAGTTGTGAACTCCATGATCATGCACTAGAGTGTAGTATCCGTAAGAAAGTAGAGTAGAGTCTCCTTGTAGCTCATAATATGATGAAGAAAAAGAATTATCTGAATGATTCTTGATTCTAACATACTTTGATATAGAAACATAATCTGAAAAAGCATAGAGATATGTGCATAATCCTTCCCAAAGAGTATAGAATTCAATACAACCAGTTCCTTGTATAACTGCAAAATGGTTAAATGGACCACGTATCTTATTTTCAAATTGTTGTAGTGCCTTCTCAATTATGAATTAAGGATGAAATGACTCTAAAATATCATAAATATTATCATATGGAGAAAAAAATACCAAAGGTATAGTGTCTCCATGAGAGTATGGGGACATAGTAGGAAAATGATGGGCAACTAGGTAAAACTGATGGATGTGTAAATATGAGTGATAGGTGGGATTGATATATGGATCATAGATGTTTATAACATATCCAAACATGTGTAACATAAGTCCAAATATGACTAATTTCATGGATAATCAACAAGTGAAAAATAGACATGACTTGAAACCTGTAGAAATAAGTAACACTACATGGAAATTGAATAAGGAATCCACTAGTGGACTTGGGGTTTGTATAGTTTTAGGATTATTCATAGGATGGATAAATGGCATGGATGGTGTCATAGCCTGCATATCATCTTTCAAACTTGATTCTAAATCAGATTCATAATTATTCGAATGGAGTGAGAAATAGCTAGTTAAAGACAAGTCAGGATCTATTGAAAAAACACAATCATTGGGAGATGGATCTAGTGGACTGATAGGTGATTTATCCAAGAAAGATATTGATATTAATGATTTTAATATATCAGAAGATGAATCTATATCAGATATTTGAGAAAAGGATTTAATTCTGTCACTCAAGGCATAGATAACTCTATCTCTAAAATATGATAAACCCCCATAAGTGACTAAAGCAATTTCCAAATAAGTAAAGGAGCTCACGAATTGGATAAAGCATGAGTGATTTGTCATGAGTGATGGAAAAAAATTATAATCATGGAATATTGAGAGAAAATCATGGAGGATGGGTTGGCCACAAAATATAACAGTTTCCTAGTTGACTAGCTTTACCTTATCCATTGAAACGCATGAATAAATTAGTATAAAGAATATGCAGGAAGGTGCAATTACTATACTGGGAAGTCGATGAAGTTGGAAGAATATTACTAGAATCAATATAAAGGCACTCCTAGGGTATATATGGAAAGTATTGACCAGGTGGTGTAAGTGGATGCCAACTATCTAGGCTAGTGGATAGGAAATTAGCCAGGTTTGATTAATTATTGTTATCCTAAGTATTGAGTGGGTTTATAATATTCTAACATCGATTTGGACCCCCAAGTATGCAAGAGTTTCGAAAAAGATTGTTGGATGAAGTTTATTAGGAAATTTTATGGTTTTAGCAGAGAAGTCACGATGGTGTTCACCAAATCCTTTGATGGTAGCAAGGTTGTCATTGGGGAACTTGGGTTACAAATTGATAAAGGATTTAGTGCAGCTACAACAGACTTATCTTGTGATGGTGAAAAATGGTTCAATCACATGCCTCTTAAGGATGTTCCATGGAAGCATCTCTTGGTTAAGCTAGTAAACCCTAAAAAATACACTAAAGGTATGCCCATAACTCTGTTCAAACCAAGATGGAAGAATATGCTTAGGCCAATTTGATTTTTCATTACTTTCTAAGGTCATTATAGTCCGGTTCTGAGATATCATATTAGGTTTTTTATGGCTTCTATGGGGTTTAAACTCAATCCGTCGCACTTTTTACTACTCATCCTTAAAGGAATGGAATCCTAGTATCATAAAATGTTTAAAGATTCTGATAAAGTGTTGTGTCATTTCAGCATTATTCATCTCTTGGTTGAATTACAGTTAACTTAGTTAGGATAGACATGGAATGAAATTTTGGTAAGGAATCGATTTGATGGTTTAGAACCGGAACCGATAGAGCATGTCTAGGATATTGAACATAATACCCTTCCTGGCCTCGAGTAAGCTTCGGAGTCTACAATCCCATATCTCTATAATGAAATCTCCGAGCGACAAAAGTTAGTTGTAGTTGATCCTAACCACTCGGTCTATTTGAATTCAGCTAATAAAAATCAAACTTAGGATGAGCCACAATCTTGGGAAAGGGGGGAATTTGTCCATACAATAAATACATTTCCATATAAAGACTAGCCTATTGAGGTCAACATGCTAAAGACAAAACTCTCGTAATGAGATGTGTGCACAAATTTACCTTCGGAAATCCAATCAATTGTAGTCTTTGTTTTGCAAAACAAATTCCAATTGAGCTCTTTTGAAGATCAAGGTAAATGCAAGGAGATTGAAAGTGTTGTATATCAAGGTATTGTCCTCTCAAGCGAACTAGTGTTAAAGAGGAATCCCTTGATAATATTTTCAATTCTACGTTAGAAAGGATGGGGATTTTTTGTTTACTTGAGTATATTAAAGGGATAAAGGATATTGTTAATCGCCAACCTTACTCTATCCCCGAGTCACATTCAGAGACATGTCTAGTATAAAATTAAGCACAAATAAATACCACTCATGATGAAGTGGCCTCTATCGGTGTTCAAAATCCTCATGCGACTGTTAAAATTGAGTAGCCTATCAAATCTCAGTTATTGAAAAATACTGAGAGGTCCCTTAAAAATAGAAGATGATCTCATAATTAGCCCTGTCCCTTAATGTTATAGACCATATTTGGTGGAATTTTAGTTGTGAAGGTCAAAATGGAGGAAATAATGGTGGGAATATGATGTATGACTATGGTTTAGACCATGAAGAGCTAGGTGAACAATTTTTTGTGTTAATAGATTGCCCACTGATGTGTGAGGGCAGGAGCTCATTGTATGGCCGATATAAATCATAGCATCAAGGGAAAATGGTGAAAACGATGGAGATACTGGAGAGGACCGCAAAGGAGTGGAGTTTCCTCATTCGAACTACAGTGGCTTTTGGTTTGTATTTATTTTAAAAAATGGATG
Organism: Pseudotsuga menziesii; assembly: GCA_001517045.1. Taxonomy (NCBI): domain Eukaryota; kingdom Viridiplantae; phylum Streptophyta; class Pinopsida; order Pinales; family Pinaceae; genus Pseudotsuga; species Pseudotsuga menziesii. The sequence goes on from LPNX010744750.1 coordinate 25,175, forward strand.
TTGTACATATAATATCATACATGTATATGGACGAGGTGGACATACCCATGCTCCTAAAAATGTCTCAAAAAATAAAAATGGGGATCAAGGCTCAGATAATAGGATCCAAAAAATACATATACAACTAGTGATACATAATGGTGGCCTAAATGGGAGGTTGAATACAAATGTTGATATGAAGAACTGGTACATAGGAACAATGGAATTCTCATAGAATGCAATATCAGGACAACTGATGCTCTGCTGAATTTGGGAGTGTACATAACTGAATGGACTCAATGACTGAGAGTCAGAGTCTTTGTGGTACAATAAGAGGCACCAAGTACTGGAGATACACACAAGAATGACAATGGGGATGTTCCAAACACTGTTGCCAATGCAACCCAAAAATCACAAGGACATGAAATTGTATGGGTCCCAAAATAGATTCACCAATGTGCTAGAGTAAGGTGTCAACCGGGATATTCAACCAAAGAATGAAGGAACCAATACCATGTACGAATGTCAATGGTGCAATGATGTAGCTGAATTCGAGCACGTGAGACACAACCAACCTGAAAGGCACTAAGGAATCCCTTCAATTGGTCTAAGGAACTCATTAATGAGTTAGATGAAACTAGGATACAGGGACCTCTAGGTCTATCCTCTAGAATAGATGTGTTGACTTCGACAGAGGGAGACCTACAACTACCAATGAAATGATGTTTCCTTGATAGAAGCGTGCGGGGGATAACCAAAGACGTAGGACATTCAGGGGACTGAGACACTGAATGGGAAATAGGGGCATTGGAGTATGGGGGACTCAAAATTCCTATGTTTAGAGTATGATGGTAGGGATGACCTAGAAACAAATGAAATCAACTCATGGGAAAGGGATCATAGCTATGAAATCGGGGAGATAACTGCAGCAGGAAATACTTGGGGGAGTAAATGGAATAGTGATATCTAGGGGATCCAAGGGAGACTCATCGTAGAGTTATCCAAACAAAGGAGACCAAATAGGGGAAATATGCCATAATGCTGGATCATATGTGTGAGAACCTAAAGCCATCGTTTGGTCCTTCTTCATAGTTTGAGGAGGACAAACAAGGGATATAAGTAATCTCTATATGACACCATCTCGTGGATTTTTATCAAGCCCAAGACGGTAAATGCTCGATGGTGTTTTCATTTTTACAGAGTTAGAAAATAGGAAGAAGACTCCGATGGTTCTATTTTTCGTATGGTAGTTCCTTAAGCCTAAAAAGAATAAAAGTGTACAAAGGAGAGCTCTCCCAACAAAAAGGGGTAGAGATAATTCTTTTACTGACTGGATGATCATTCAAAGACTTTTACAAGCATGAACAAAACCAAGTTTGCTTGAAAATATTTTCTTGATGAGAGGGATGGAAAATAGCTTTAAAGACGACCCATAATGAGTTTTTTTCATAATTTATGATCCCAATGTCTGACAAATCATAAAAGGATACAAAGGGAGACGTTCCTAGCTAGAAGGTGCTAGAGTGGTCCTTTTCTTTAACTAGTCTACGTAGTCCAGAAAAGGAGATAAATGAGGTCACGTAGACACCCTTTCAAGTACTTTAGTAAGCATGAAATAATGCAGGTGTGATTGATAATCTTTTCATTCTTTTAGGAGCCAAAAAAGAGCTTAACGAAAACTCTGTAAAGGTCATTCAGGCAAGGAGTAAGTGTTCGATGTACCAAAAGAGGTGATGCTGTGAGAATGGATGATATGGATAATAGTGGAACACTGATGGGGCCTCCTTGTGGGACAGTGGATGGCTGTAAAATAAGGCCAATTTTCTAGTATGGATGGAGCAAATGGCTCATGAACATGCCAATACGTACAAGGTTTGATTCGCATGGTGGTACAAAAATCGTGGTGACTTCAGGGAATGTCCTGAAGAAAGTAGGGAGGGAGGAAGTCTAGTAGGTCGTTTCTTCACCCATGAGCTATTTGCACAATGGCATATTCTTATTATAGGATTATAGAGGACAATCCATACATGAGCATGGACTAATGGGGAGATCTAAAGATGCCTCGACCTCTAGTACAGGTCTAGGGACTTGAAGGTACTTATACATGATGTGTTGTGGTTTCAATCATATATAGTTTACTAGCATAGTGGTAGCTAAATCATGTGTATGATAGATATTGATGACAGGATGTGTGCATATGCAGACATGGTACTGCACCCTCCAGTGAGGTACCAGCGGCACAGGGGCAGGGTGGAGGGGTTAGATCCATGCACTCACGGGCAGACAAGGAGACGAAGTGATACAATGGATTCACTGCAGCTGGATGTGGTGCGACTATTGGAGGGGGTCACCGATTTGTGGTAAAAACAATGTAAAACAAGAAATTAGAAAAACCATGATACAAGGATACTTCATGGTGAGCAAATTCAGGCATAGAACCTCTTGAGGTAGAGCCCATTATGGGGATTCTTCAAGAGGTGGTCGTTAGAGTCAGCAAGGAAATATGCTTCCTTGTCGAGACACTGATGGATTACATAATGGGAATACCACATGGAGTCAAAATTTCCTTTCTCTATATTATCGTTGGCTTGGTCGTAGACAAGGGCTACGTCCCCCTCGCTAAAGGTGCGTGGATGGGTGTGGGATTCATGGTGGGACTTCGAGCAAGTATTGGATACTTTGATCATTTGGAGAGTAGCACGACAGTCCTCATTATTCTGTTCAAGCATAAGTAGGAGTTGTTTTAATGGTGAAGTATCAGGTAGAATTTCGATGGCAAGGAGGAGCGACAGAATATGGCATTCAATGGGAAGAACTGATTCCACACCATGGAATAAGTGAAATGGGGTAAAAATGGTGGTGGTTTTATTTTATGTCTGGTAGGCCCAGAGGGAGGAAAAGAGCAAGTGGTTCTAGTTAGATTCTTGTTTGTCCACCATTCATTGGAGCATGGTTTTGAGGATCTTGTTGACAACCTCAACTTGGCCATTTCCTTGAGGGTAATAAGCGAAGGAATACTAGTGTTCAAACTTCAACATGGAGGAGAGATATGTCCAAATAGCTTCCTCAAAATGAGAACCATGGTATGATACTAACTATTACGGGACACCAAAACGAGTGATGACGTGGTTAAAAAGAAACATGTTGTAGTATCAACATTACTGTTGAAAGTAGGCATGGATTTGACCCATTTGGTAAAGTAATCAATGAACAAAATGATGTATTTATGGCCATCGGTCGAAGGAGGATTAGAGGTTATGAATTCAATTGCCCATTTGCAGAAGGGACCGAATCTGACAACAGGGTGTAGCAGCGTGGGAGGTGTCCTTGTTTTTGGAGAAAAGATATGATAATTGTAGTAGTGTTTGACTACATGGACATAATTGGTGAAGACAGTGGGGTAGAAATAACTAGCGTGAAGTATCTTTTGGGCAGTGGCCAAACCAGAGAGATGGCCACCACAGTCTCCACTGTGATAGTCATTTAATACTTGTTCAAATTCATCATGGGTGAGACAACAATGCAGTATGGTGTCGACACCATGGAGGTACAAGACATCACCAGTAAGGATATATCAAGCATCTTGGTGCCAGATGCGACGACGATATTCATGGCTTAAATGGGGCCTGCATTTTCATTTGCGCAAGTATAGGAGAATTCCCACATACCATGGGTCTTTTGTAGAGATGAAAAATAAGAATTAGTTAGCAATATTGATTGTGATAGGAGGTGAGGTAGACGACGAAGGGAAGTTTGCCATTAAGGAAGATAATGCCAAAGCTTTGGTCCTTTTTTATGCGATGAATTCCAGGTTGTAACATTGTAGAAAGATAATCCACTTGGCAGTGTGAACTTGGACAAGGAAATGACTCAAGAGATAGCGCATGGGGCTGACGACTCAATTTTGGCTCAAGAGAATATAGTGGCATAGCTTCTGAACTAAAAAGACAATGGTGAGGGCCATATTCGCATCATGGGAGTAGCGTAAATGTGGTCCAAAAATTTTATGACTTACATAATAAATCATGTGCTCTTGACGAGCATCATATTCTTGAGACAAGACTCCAACGATAGAATTTTTAGATGTTGACACATAGAGGATAAAATCCTTGGTGAAGTCTAGAGGAGACAACAATGAAGCAGAAGTTAGAGCTTGATTCAATGCATCAATAATGATTTGCGCCTGCTCATCCCATAAAAAAGGAATGTTGATACAAAGGAAACGTAAGAACCCATGGACTTTCATCACATAGTCCAGAATAAATCAGCGAAGGAAATTTTCCTTGCCTTGGAGGCTCTGCAATTGGCATAGAGTATGTGGGGAGGGAAGATTCTGGGTGGCTTAAAAATCTTGAAGATCCACAACAATCCCTTTGTGAGACACGATGAATCCTATTAAGTGGCCAGCTGGGACATAAAATACACACTTGAGGGGGCTTCAACAAGACTTTATATTTGTGACATCGCAGGAATACTTTTTCATAAGTTGTCTAAATGTTGAGAACACTTCCAAGATCGAGTCACGAGGTCATCTAGATAGACCAAGATAATGTGTATGAGGTCGTGGAAGAAGAAGGTCATGGCCCGCTAAAAAGTGGCTCCAACATTTTTAAGGCCAAACGACATAACACGATACGTAAACGTGCCCCAACGGGTAGTGAAAGCGTTTTTGTACTGATCCTCTTTGTGGATCTGAATTTGGTTATAACCGAAAAAACCAATCATGAAGGAAAATACTTCATGGCCGATGCAAGCGTCAATGATTTGATCAATGAATGGAGTGGGGAAGTTTTCTTTGGTACATGCCAAATTCAAGTCACAGAATTAAGTACAAACGTGAATGGTCCCCTATTTTTTGTTGACGGGAACAAGATTAGAAACCCAAATGGTATACGCTATGTGGTATATGAAACCCACTTTACGTAGTTTCTCAATCTCAGCTTTGACGACGGGAGCCTTTGATGAGTGAATAGGTCGTTGATTTTGGCGAATGGGGGCAACATCAGGCCAAGTGATGATACGAGGTTCAACAATAGATGGATCAAGCCCATGGATATCCATATATGACCAAGCTAAAATATCATGAAAAACCTGAAAAAATGTTTTGTATGAAGTGACTTCTTCAGGGGATCAAATGCTCCAAGTGTAATATCCTCAACTACCCCGAGTGTGGTTGATATATTGACCTTGTGTTGCAGCTACAACCTTTTTTCCCAAATTTGTAAAATTTTGGACCCTCCTTTTGATTTTATCTAGCCCAGGTTTGTTTGATTTCTTAAATCTATCCTAGAAGTCCAGTTTCTCTGCTTAAGAAATTGATCATTTGAAGTCAGAAGCTCAGTCAACTATTTTTTCCGCTGTTTCGGGAGTGGAATGATCTAATACTACCGTCTTCCTCGCGGACACTGCGGAAACCGTGGAGTTTTTGTTTTATTTGAAAATTTAACTTTTTGATCTTTTGATGATTTTTTTATCGTTGTCAGAAGTCTGTTGATGAATGAACTAGGGAATTAGTCTTCTATTCCGCTGACGTTTCGGAAGGGAAATGACGAATGCCCCGATGGACAGTTCTTATTCTCGTTGAACCGTGGCCTCTACCACCTTTTGGTTTATTGTTTAAACTTTTTAACTATCGATGACTTGGTTTTTATTTATTTTATCACTATCGAAATGATTTTTGACGGTGGTCGGAGGTTTAGTCCTTTGAGATGCCAATGTTTCGGAGGGCTTGTCCTTTATGTCGCCGACACTACAGAGAGTAGTCTGGTTTGAAGTTTCGACGCATCAGTGAATAGTTTTTCGATCGTCGATACTTTAGTGGTTTTCGCTTCTGATCATTGATACATAACCGTCACGACGTTAGTGCTCAGAATCGTCGATACTACGGCATCATTTAGCTTTGAAGCACCGACACTACAGAGATGTTGAGGTTTAAGTCACCGAACCGTAGCATTTAGTCCTTCCGATCGTTGAAGGTTTTATGATTCACGGGACCCGTAGTTGGTTTGTTTCCCGTCGTTGCGACTGCCTATCAGACTATCCTCCCAACGTTTAGAGATGTTAGCTGCCGGTAGAGTTTTCCCGCCGACTGCATTGCGACCTCATTGGTTGGGTTTTATTGTTATCTGAAACCATGGTTTTCCACGGTTAGGGTTTTCCACGATGAGGAGCATAGTACAGAGTCTAGTGTTTTGGAGATTAGCAGTAGCGGTAATGTGGTTCATGCTTTTATTGGAGGAGTTCGAGTTAGTTCAAATGCGACCCAGATTAAGATAAGGAATATTTTCTATGAGGATTGTGATTTTGGTTATAGACAGTTGACTTAGAGGGTTTTCAGCACAACTTGTAGGATTTTCTTTACCTTGTCGTTTTTCTTTTCATGCATTAATATTGTGTATAGTTTATTTTTACGGAATGCATATGGAGGAGGTAAATAGCTTGATGCAGTTTTTGTTATTTTGGTAAAAGATTAATGGCCTAAGAACATGCTATGTTTATGATAGAGAGTTGGCTGAAGAATGAAGAAGAAGAAAGAAAGAGAGCCACAGAGGAGGTAGCAAGGGAGGAAGACAAAGGGAAATGAAGAAGCAGCAAGGAAGGAAGAGATAAAGAAAAGAAAAGAAGAAAGTGAAGGTCTGAGATTAATAGGATCTCAAACAATATCAGCAGATTACTGAGCAGATCGATAGTAGTAGAGGCCCGGGCTTGGAAAAAGTTCATCAGTGACCAAGCTGGTCCCTCTTCATAAAGTGCTCTTAAATTTTAATTGAAAATGTAACATATTGTATAAATTATAAGCACATACTACAAGACAAAATTTTGGAACTGAAAGGTTGAGGAAGCCCAAAGGTCATCGAGGGGCAGCCCAAAGGTTTTGTTTTTTTGTATAAAGAAAGGAGAGTTTAGATGTAGCGGGAGGACTTCTTTCGCAGGCCATTTGTGAGAGTATATTGTAAGAAGAATTACTTCCTTTTACAATAAATAATTACAAGTTTTTGCTAGAGAAAGTTTGGTGGAATGTTTCAAATGCTTTGCTATGGATCAGTTGAATGTGAACTATTTCATTTTCAGCTTATGTCCATTAACTGTGAGATCCTTCTAACTCATTGAATCTCTGTTCATGTTGTGAATGCACTCTAGTTTATTCTCTAAAATTTCCACTGTGAGTAATGAAGGTTATCATAAACATTAAGCTATCTTGTTGTTAATATTTCTATTAATGTCCATGTGTTTTGAAATAAGTAACAACTATCTGTAATTCTTCTTAATGCATTCGTAGAAATACATTACTCATTGATAACTGATAATTTTGCTCCCTAAGGATAGGTTAGTTAGTTAAATTTAGTTTCTTACTGTGTGTGATTTAGATGCGAGAGAGTTAAGACGAGAGGTAAGAACCTGCGCATCACATTGTGACACTCCTCGTTATCTCTATCAATCTGCATTTTTAGATAGGCACTTGCACATCATACTTAAACACAAAAAACTAAAATATACACGGTGGACTGGGCCATAACCGGTAGAACCTTTTAATTTGTTACTTGAACTACGGTAGCCGGACCATAAACCGGACGGATTCCCCATACCAAACAGTAGCGGGCTAGTTGGGAACGTTTATTGGGGAGAATCCCTAACTGCTGTTACCTATGATTTTCCAGGCCTCAACAGTTTTTGGTGCTATAAGGATGGCCGCCAGTGCATGGCTGGCTAAGGAAACCTATTTCCTTGAAATTACTCCACTAGTGACAATTATGAAAGTAGTTTGTTTCCCAAATCCACTCCTGAAGATAAAGAGAAAGGGTATATGTATCCTGTAGATAACGAAGTGGTTGATGATTTAAGAAGAATTACTAGGGCATATGCGAAAAAGATTGGAGGATTTCCTATCAGTTCTGTATTACCTAGAAGAGAGCATCAGAAGAAATATCGCCCTAAATTATAAGACTCGGTGTTGGTAGAAGATATTGAAGAATTGGTAGAAGCATCCTTACAGGAAGTTGACCAGCCTTTGAATCAATTGGACCCAGATTCACCTTATTGTTCACCTTATCGGACCCCTGTTCAGTCACCACCTCATTCTCCACTCAAAATCATGGCTCATGTAAATGCAAACCAACCACCTCCATCGCTTGCTTGGAGAGCTAGGTCACCTTTAAATTTGACACCTCCCTTGCATGGTTTGCCTCAAGCTTTTGATAAAATGTGACCCAAGTTTAAACCAGGTGAAGAAATTTTGGGAGATGATCATTTACAGAGTTTTTAACCTGGCTATAGAAGGATTACGAGCTAGGGAGAATGAAGATGTAGTATGTAGATTGTTTCCCCACACTCTAAAAGGAAAAGCAGCCTCATGGTATTTTGCACTTCCTACAAATTCAATCACGGATTGGAACACATTTGAGAGAATGTTTAGAAGTATATATGCAGTTCAAAAAACTCATGCAGCCTTAATGAAGGGTTTATGTGCTCTAAAGAAAGAAAGAAAAGAAAAAGTACATGATTTTACTCAAAGATTTGTTGCTTACGTAAACAATTTTACTGCATTAAATAATCCATCTGAGAATGTTCTGATAGAATACTATACATCAGCCCTTGGGCCTGATCTAGCCCTATTTTCCAAGAGATCAGTGAGAACTACATTAGCAGAAACTTATGAAGAAGATAAGAAGGTAGAGGCTGAGTTTGAAAGCATAGAAAACTATCCTGAGCAGTCAGGAGAAAATACTTTTGGAAGCAAAAAACCTTTATTACTGACTAAGCCTAAGGATGAGCGGTCACAACATTTTGAACAGATGTTGAAGATGATGCAAAAATTATCCAACAGAGTGATATATTTAGAGAGGGAAAGAGAGAATCACAAATCATATAAGCCTTATTATAGGGAAAGGGAAGACAATAGTCAACCTAAGCCTCCTCCACATAGTCCTGTAGTAATGAATTTAATTGATGTAGGCCTGGATAATTTTTGCACTTTTCATTAGTAGCCTCATTCTGAGAAGAATTACCCCCAATGGATAAATTATATGATGTTGGTGATGAATCAATTATTGGATTCCAAACTTACAGAAATTGATAAAGAGGACGAAAAAAATAATCAATCTCCATAAAGACAAGGGGAGGATACTCTGGTTTTATGGGACTGTGTCTCAATGTTTGATACAGAAGAGGAAGGTTCTCTGAAACAAGAGGAAACATCAGAAACCAATGTGACAACAAGAAGTCATAGTTTGTTAAAACAAGACAATTCAATACTTTCGAAGATCAACAAACTTCAAGAAAATATGAAGAAAATACAGAAGAAGACTACAAATGATAAAATACCTGAATTTACCATTCCAAGTCAAGATCCTAAGAAAATTAACATGCATGTTAAGCCTATTGAAGACAAGGTTGATAATGTCGAGAAGAATCTCAAAGCACCTGAGATGGGGTATGATATTGTGGAAGAAATTAAAAAGGATAAGGCAAATATCTCATTGTTTGAAATGTGTAATGTACCTCAGTAGAAAGAAAAATTGTTAAAAGCACTTGAAGTACCAGAAGAAGAGCTTCCCACTGACAACCAACCTCAAGAAGAAGTTGGTGAAGCAAGTGTGGGAGGTAAGTCTAAATTTAAAACCCCACCATTTCTCCTAACTTTTGAGATTTTCAACTATAATGTGCACAACTATTTAGTAGACTCAGGGGCATCAATCAATGTTATGCCACTTTCAGTCTGCAAGAGAATTAATGGACAACCTAAACCATCCACTTGGTAGGTTATTCAATTAGACATGACAGTTGTGAAAGTAATAGGAGAAATGGAAGATGTTCTAACTCGCTTATCTGCAAATGAGAAGGTATGTTAGTACATAGATATTGTAGTAGCAAACATACCTGATGTTTATGGACTTGTTTTGAGTTGAGACTGGTCGGCAAGGCTAGATGGATACTTCGCATCAGATTGGTCACATTTGTGGTTTCCTCATAAGGGAAGTCCCAATCAAATAAAAATATTAAGAGAGCCTCAAATGAAGTACAATGCTACTCAGTTGGAGGGAAAAAATGAACCAGTGAATTTTGTGTTGGGAAATTACTTCATGGAATTAGAACTGGGAAATTACCAAGCTAAAGAAGCCAGTATTTCACCTGACACCCAGCCCGATCTCCTTCGATTTTCACGGGCTAATGAGATTGACTGTAAAATAGTAGATTTAGTTTCAGATGTAGTTTTTAATTCAAGTTCGGTAGAACTAGATAATGGGTAGGACCTTTTCAAATTGCAGCCAATCTTAGCCCCTCAATTCACAAGTTGCAAGATTTACAGGGGTGGGAAGAAAACATACTAGTTAATGGTTTTAGTTCTCAAACTTTATTTGTCTTGATTTTTATTTCTAGGTTATCTTGTACATAAATAAACTGATTGGTTTGTTTTATTTTTTTATTTATTTTATTTTATTTGTTTAGTTAGGGTTTTTTTTATTTTAATAAAAGGCACAACTTTTGGTTGCATGGAGCTCATCAGAATTCTGGATTAATTAAAATCCTTGATTATAAGACTGTGTACTATTTATTTATTTGAAAGAACTTCTTCTAGTTTAGCGGTTTTCCTAAATGGCTATGAACACATTGAAAGTCCTACTGAATCCTTATAAATTAACTCAGGATCAAAAGGTCTGGAATACTATTTAGAGGCTTCATCCATCTCACATTAAAAATGTCTTAGGGGGTGACAGCAAAAGACCCATGGAGAGGAAGCATGGTAAACAATATATTATATTTAAATGATCCCATGCCAAGAATTGAAAGCCAAAAGGCAAATAAGAGTCAAAATCTCCTAAGAAAGCAATATGTATCAAAACAAAGTACTGAACCATATTAGTACAAGATTGCCAAAGTTCTTCTTTGTCCATGAGATGAAATTAAATACATCTCTCACAGAAAAGGACATTATGGATAGAGCCTGAATTAAAAATTTCAGAAACAAGGCATGCAGGAGGACTCATAAAAGGACAAAAGTCCAAAAGCACAAAAGTCCAAAAGCACAAAAGTGCAAAATGGCATGGGAACGAGGAACACACGAATATTTTTGTTTACCATATGTTACAATCCTGTGGTGTCTAAGCTGGAAACTACCCAAAGATAGAGGTTAAAAATGAAACTCATATCCCTAGCCTCAAAAGAGTTATCTAGACTTTGAAATCTTGGTTTCCCATTTTCCCTAAATTGGACTATCATCAATGATTTAAAGTACATACATATGCCATTTGGGAAATCCAAAAATCTAGAAGAATGCAGCATTTTGGTATCATCAAAACATTCTATTGCTCAAAGAAGAATTTGTCTAGAGATCTGTGTTCACCAGGTAGTTGCCAATTGTTGCAGCTGCAACCTTTTTTCCCAAATTTGTAAAATTTTGGACCCTCCTTTTGATTTTATCTAGCCCAGGTTTGTTTGATTTCTTAAATCTATCTTGGAAGTCTAGTTTCTCTACTTAATAAATTGATTGTTCGAAGTCGGAAGCTCAATCAACTATTTTTTTCCGTTGTTTCAGGAGTGGAATGATCTAATACCACCGTCTTCCTCACCGACACCATGGAAACCATGGAGTCTTTGTTTTATTTGAAAACTTAACTTTTTGATCTTTCGATGATTTTTTTATCGCTGTCAGAAGTCTGTTGATGAATTAACCAGGTCATTAGTCTTCTATGCTGCTGACATTTTGGAAGGGAAACGATGAACATCCTGATGGACAGTTCTTATTCTCGTCGATCTATGGTCTCTATCACCTTTTGGTTTATTGTTTAAACTTTTTGACTATCAATGACTTGGTTTTTCTTTATTTTATCGCTATCGGAATGATTTTTGACAGTGATTGAATGTTTAGTCCTTTGCGACACCGACGTTTCGGAGGGCTTGTCCTTTATGTCACCGACACTATGGAGAGTAATTCACTTTGAAGTTCCGACAAATTAGTGAATAGTTTTCCGATCACCAATGCTTTAGTGGTTTTCACTTCCGATCGTCGATACATAACCATCGCAACATTAGTGCTCAGAATCGTCGACACTATGGCAGCGTTTAGCTTTGAAGCACTGACACTGCAGAGATGTTGAGGTTTAAGTCGCTGACCCGTAGCATTTAGTCCTTCCGATCACCGATGGTTTTATGATTCACGGGACCCGTAGTTGTTTTGTTTCCCACCATTGTGGTTTCCTATCAGACTATCCTCCTGACGTTTAGAGAAGTTAGCTGCCAATAGGGTTTTCCTATCGACTGCATTGCAACCTTGTTGTTTGGGTTTTATTGTTATCCGAAACCATGGTTTTCCTCGGTTAGGGTTTTCCATGATGAGGAGCATGGTACAGAGTCTAGTGTTTTGGAGATTAGCAGTAGTGGCAATGTGGTTCATGCTTTTATCGGAGGAGTTCGAGTTAGTTCAGATGCGACCCAGATTAAGATAAGGAATCTTTTCTATCAAGATTGTGATTTTGGTTATAGACAATGGCCTTAGAGGGTCTTAAGCACAACTTGCAGGATTTTCTTTACCTTGTCGTTTTTCTTTTCATGCATTAATACTGTGTATAGTTTATTTTTACGAAATGCATATGGAGGAGGTAAATAGCTTAATACAGTTTTTGTCATTTTGGTAAAGCTTAATAACCTAAGAACATGCTATGTTTATGATAGAGAGTTAGCTGAAGAATGAAGAAGAAGAAAGAAAGAGAGCCGTAGAGGAGGTAGCAAGGGAGGAAGAGAAAGAGAAATGAAGAAGAAGCAAGGAAGGAAGAGATAAAGAAAAGAAAAGAATAAAGTGAAGGTTTGAGATTGACAGGATCTCAAACAAGATCAGCAGATCAATAGCAGTAGAGGCTCGGGCTTGGAAAAAGTTCATCAGCGACCAAGCTGGTCCCTCTTCATAAAGTGATATTAAATTTTAATTTAAAATGTAACATATTGTATAAATTATGAGCACATACTACAAGACAAAATTTTGAAACTAAAAGGTTGAGGAAGCCCAAAGGTCATCGAGGGGCAGCCCAAAGGTTTTGTTTTTTTGTATAAATAAAGGAGAGTTTAGATGTAGCGGGAGGACTTCTTTTGCAGGTCATTTGTGAAAGTATATTGTAAGAAGAACTACTTCCTTTTACACTAAAGAATTACAAGTTTCTGTTGGAGAAAGTTTGGTGGAATGTTTCAAATGCTTTGCTATGGATCAGTTGAATGTGAACTATTATGTTTTCAGCTTATTTCCGTTAACTATGAGATCATTCTAACTCATTGAGTCTCTGTTCATGTCATGAATGCACTCTAGTTTATTCTGTGAAATTTCCACTGTGAGTAATGAAGGTTTTCATAAACAATAAGCTATCTTGTTGTTCATATTTCTATTAATGTCCATGTGTTTTGAAATAAGTAACAATTATCTGTAATTTTTCTTAATGCATGCATAGAAATAAATTACTCATTGATAACTGATAATTTTTCTCCCTAGGGATAGGTTAGTTAGTTAAATTTAGTTTCTTGCTGTGTGTGATTTAGATGCAAGAGAGTTAAGGCGAGAGGTAAGAACCTGCGCATCACATTGTGACACTGCTCATTATCTCTATCAATCTGCATTTTTAGATAGGCACTTGCACATCATACTTAAAAACAAAAAACTAAAATATACACGGTGGACCGGGCCGTAACAGGTAAAATATTTTAATTTGTTAATTGACCTATGGTAGCCGAACCGTAAACCGGTTGGATTCCCCATACCAAATAGTAACGGGCTAGTTGGGAACGTTTATTGGGGAGAATCCCTAACTATTGTTACCTGCAATTTTCCAGGCCTCAACACCTTTATGGTTGGTGAAATGTTATCCATTTTACCCTCTTCAAAGGTGTCAGGTGCTAGAATCGGGTTTTTAAACCAGTCAATGCTTCCGTAGATGAAGTCTTTTGCTTCGACAAAATACTGCTTCGACGATGAAGAAGGCTCATCGAGGATGAAAGAGTTTCAAGAATCTCCTCTTCATTCCGGAAGAAGCGCACAGATAGATCAAATGGATCTTTCACGAACGAGGAGGGGGAAAGACTACTAGAGCTAGATATCATGTAGATGGTGTTATTGGTGTCCGAGGAAGAGTACGGAGATTGGATCTCCTCAAGGACACTGATTTTAGAATCATGGGAGTGCTTGCGAAGATCACTAAGGAGTGACTAGTACTCAGGAAAGTTTAGGAATGGTGAGAATAATGACCATATATGCTAAAAACTGCACATGGATGGTTGGTTCACAAAGATTCTTTCTTAACCGCAGGTATGGTTGGCACATTGACAACTAGAGCATCATCAGTCTCAACTACACTGCGCATGTGGGTGTGAATGATAGAAAAATCAAGACAATTCGGTGTCGCTTCACTACTACATTTCGACCAAAAATTCGAGGGGCGTATTGTCGGATTTTCCACACTTCCCTGTCGCATGTACGACACTATGATTTTTTTTTAAGCGTCAGTGGGTTTTCGTTGGTTATCCGACATATTTTTAATCCGTCGGTTAAGCGGAACCTCAGTTTACCGTCGGTTAAATATAAGCGTCGGTTAAGTGACATGGAGAACCGTCGGTGAAGCGATGGAGATAAAGAATAACTGTCGGTTAAGCGACATAAAGAACCGTCGGTGAAGTGAAGATGATAAAGAATAACCATCGATTAAGTGACATGGGTAACCGTCGGTTAAGCAACGGAGATAAAGATCAAGCATCAGATAAGCGACACGTAGAACCATCGGTTAACCGACGGTAGTGAATTAAAAAAAAAATACCTGCAAATTGGGCATACAAAGAATGCCAGGATTATTGTGTTATCTCAAGTGAAGGGTTAAAGCATGCTCAACACCAGATCAGTCTAGCAGATATCTGTGCCCATTGGTCTACTACGCTCATCCAATCAACCTCCAACATCCTCGTTTGCTCGACCATCTGGACAGTTTCAGAGCATAGCATTTAGTCCATAAAACAATTTACAATTGTTGAAATTGCAGAGTTGTTGAAATTGCAATTTCCAGGCTGGATTTCAATTGCTTTCCAAGTTGACACAATGTTGTCTAATATGGGTTTTCACTCCAGGAAGCCATCCTATTTACCTCATACCAGTTGAGAGGCATAGTAAATTACCACTAATAACAGGGTTGAAGGTGAACTATGGAGGCATGTGAAAGATATACAGTTTTATTGATAAACTAAGCAGGATTATTCCAAGAATTGGCCTGGCCCACTATCAACCCTATGTGCTCAATCACAGTGACTTCAAAACCTACTAGGGGATCTCAAACCCACTTGGATTATAACAGCTGTGGCAATGTAAACTTTTAAAGCATACAATTAAATATTTTAAGAGCAACAAATGCTATGAGCACTGAATAGCATGTTTCTTCTTGCATGGTCTAGTAGTTGTCATATAAGAAGTTTCCAACATGTTTTTTTTGTTTTTGTTTCCAAGCTTCTTCTCTGTGAGAATATTAACTAGGACCAGTTGCTTGCAGCAAAAATGATGTGATTATTTTAAAATCAATTGTATAATTCTGTCCTCAAAGATGAAGTTGAGAGTTTAAACTGATTTGAAACTAACTGCTACAAAATTTTCTAACGTAACAATTACAATTGTCGCCAAATGATATGGCTTGTGTTTTATACTATTGTAAATCTGTAATTGATATACTGTTGGTAGTCTGTAAAAAACACTGAAGTATGCAATTAATACTTGAGAGTGGGCTATTTTTGCAGATGATTCCTTCC
>LPNX010744750.1:46810-104702 GCA_001517045.1 Pseudotsuga menziesii
TTCTCTCTTATCTCATTTACTTTTACATTTGCATTGTCCTCACTGTCTAGCTAGAGAAGGGTTTGCATAGTCCTGATTTGGTTGGTTTAGGCCTCAGCCTACTTGGAAAGGGCTCTACCTAACCTCTAATAATTAACAAGAAATCCCTCGCACTAAGTTTAAATTCTTAAAATAATTACAAGAAATCCCTCGCACTAAAAAGATACAGCATTTATGTTATTTTGTCCCTTTTGGGAACTGTATCTTAAAATTGTATTGTACCATTTTTTAATCTATTAACAATCAAGCATTCTTCCATACTCTTTCCATTTCTATTTAGGATGGCCATAGTGACTTAGATCTGCCATCTAATTGGACTGTCAACCAAATGAATCTGAAGTGTGAATGGCTATACGTATTACAAGTCTAAATCCTTAGTTGGGACTATTTATTGGGGAAATCATAACTCTGTTCTACACCTTCAAATTAGATCAACTTCATGCACTAAACGAATAGTTCTTGTTCGTCCTCTGTTTAGATGTGTTCCTAACAATTGAAGCCATTTGTGGATGGAAGCCATAGCTGGGCCAGGTTTCGACAATGATTTTTGGGCTTGATCTATTTTCAGATAGAACTATTTGTCATCTCATTTAAATATGGAGGGCAATAGAGACCCAGAAGCATGAAATGTGTGATGGGACGATATAGATTCAAGAGCAGAGTATGGTAGAATAAGAACTATAGAGGCATTGATGGAAAAGGGTAACTCTAAGAAGGAGCAGCTTGAGCTGGAGTGGAGTAGGAAAATAAAGGATTTGGTGAGTTAACTTGCTAGTTTAGGATAAGACGATGAACATAGGGAAACTCATTTATAAAGGAAAAAGAGACTGTTGAAGTATCAGAAGGAAATTACAAGGAATGCCAAGTTACTATTGCATTGCACTATCATTTGCTTCTGTACCTGACAAAGAAGCTTCATGAATATCAACATAATTATTAACTCTGACAGTGTTATAGAATTTCAGGCATATCAACATCAATATCAATAGTGTTAGAGAACTTTCACATTTTGTCATCCCAGTGATCTGGGTGCCAATAGAACCCTGCAAACATCACGATCCCACTACTAAGTAGCTAAACTGACTGGAATGGTCAAAAATAGTTTGTGAATTAGATGTTGGCTTGAGAATAACTTGGAGAGAATAGGATGAGTTCTGTCTTGCAAATATTCCATTTTGTTGCCACATGTTTTCTATTTGAAAGCATACAGAAGCACATAAATTAGTGTCTCTCTTCCAACAGGGATCCATTTAACTTGGATGCTAGGAGAGCTTCAACAGGGACGGTCCAACCTGGTCCTTAGCCCAGGCCATTATACAGATGACATCCCCAGTTTCTCCATTATACAGCCATTTGATTGTCAGGTTTTCTTTCCTGATTTGCTTGCACCTTCAGACCAATTCTGCCCTCACCTATGAAGCAATGACAACATCTATTATTTTCCATGTCTTTTACAGCCAATGCTAGCTGTCCTAAGTTCCTAACCAACTAAACATCTCTTGTATTTTTTTGTAGCCCTTCCCAAACCTCTATGTTGCTCAAATGGCCCTCATAACTGTGCGGTTGACCATGCAACCCCTCCACACAGTCAAGGTTGCTACCTTTCACCCACTCAACAATACTACCCCCACCATTGAACTGAAGAAAAGGACAAACAAAAGAAACTAATCAGAAAACAGATGGTAACTGGCCCAGCCTCCGAACCCATCTAAAACAGGGCCTCATTTCAAATGCAGCTCAAGGTTGTGAAACTCGAGGATGCATATCTCAAATTAACACAAATTTCCAAAATACCAAGATGGGTTCGGTGCATATCATCCCCGGGTTTTAATGAGACACTGCTATTTGCAATTTCAAGATGAATTCTGTAGGGATCCCATACATACAAGATGTAAGGAAGAAAAGGACCAAAAAATAGAAACCAACGAGAAAATGGATAGTAACTGCCTCGGACCCCTCTAAACCAGGGTCTCATTTCATATTCACCTCAAGGTTGTGATGCTCGAGGATGCATACCTCAAATTAACACAAATGACCAACATATCAAGATGGGTTCGATGCATATCATACCGGGTGTAAATGAGGCTCTGCTAGTTATATTTTCAAGTTGAATTCTGCATCGGATCGTATACATACAAAATGAAAAGAAGAAGAACAGAAGCCAGTGAGAAAATGGATGGTAACTGACGCAAACCCATCTAAACCAGGGGCTCATTTCATATGCACATCAAGGTTATGAAGCTCAAGGATGCATGTCTCAAATTCACACAAATCGCCAACATATCAAGATGGGTTCGGTACATATCCTATTCGAGTGTAAATGGGTCTGTGCCAGTTACAATTTCAGGATGAATTCTACGAGGGGTAGCATATACAGGAGATGAAAAGTAAAAAGAAACCAATGAGAAATTGATAGGGTGTTACCGTATCCCAGATCTGAAGTTTAATGGGCTTGTTTCCAATGGTGATCATGCGCGCCCCAAATTCCACCCTGATTGTCAAGTAATGCACTGGCTGGAACCTCTTGTCCGTGAATTGTAGCAATAGGCATGAATTCCCCACTCCTGCATACAATATCAATATGTGTGGGGAAAGCTATGGATCTATACGACCCCTGGCTCTGCAGTGAGTTGATCTGTGCGATCTTTGTTTCCATTAGGTAGGCCAAACAGATAGCCTTCTCATGGTATTATGCTAAAAGGTGAATCCTTGGCGTGTATGGAATTTGTAGGTTCCGTGCCCTATGTGTCTTTTGGATTTTCTTTGTTTGTTTGGATGACCTTCCTAACTAACGTGCCGTCAGTTAAGCAACGGTTATGAGACTAGACATCGCTTAACCGACGCTTGTGCCCATATTTATAAAAAAAAATTTATCTTTGTGATTTTTGGTAAGTTTAAAAAGAGAAATCCACACGCCGTCGGATTTTGGATCGAAATGTAGTAGTGTGCATGGCCTTGAACATCACATAAAGCACATGTAGGAGGAGGACATGGTTCTGTCGGTGCTTTGGGCGTTTTGGCCCCAGTGTTTGTGGAAGAAGGGGGAGCAGTAGTAGAGATAGAAGTAGTCATTTTTGTACCAAGAGGTGGGTGCGATGTCGTCTCAATAGGTTAGATGAGGTTCAACACAATCTGGGGAGTCGAGGGAGGGGTAGGTGGATTAAGGTACTACACAGGAATACCCAAAGTGAAACCAGGAAGGTTGAGAGTAGCCATGACAGGATTACTCACGATTTTGGACGATGGAAATAGAAAGGGAATCGCGTGGACAAGGAGTGAACCCCAATAATTCCCTGAGCTCTATGGTTTATGTTGCAACTCAGGTTGTGAGGAGGTCAGAATGCTACTGAATGTGATAGTAAAAAAATATGATATATCAGTCGGCAAAGGAAGAGGTGGTAAGGACAAAAAGGTGTCTTTCATAGGAGCATTGGAAATAAGCCTGGGCTAGCAAAAAATAGAGAAGGTATGGACATTCTATCGATGGTAGTTTTGATAGTAGGGAGGATGTGTTTCGGCGTGATCGGCCCCTTTGGATCATAGTACACCAACTAGACGATGGTCACGATATTCCCATCATGGGGGAACATTAAGATTCAAAAGATGGTAGAGGCAACAACCTACATTGCATACATATAAATGCATCCTAGGAGGAGGTTGTAATCGAGTTGGGCATTGACAACCTCAATATCAATCAACACTATTTTTTCAAGTAAATCAATGGGGACATTCATGAGGATGCCCTAGGGTTGAGCAAGACGATTATAGGCATGAAGAGGAATGGAAGAAGGTTGAAGGAATGGGGATCCAAGTTTATACCAAACAAAGGTTGACCTAACACATGTGGCTACCCCCTCATCAATGATGCATTGATGAATTACCAAATTCTGAATTGTGATAAAAAATTGGAAGGCAACGGATGATGGAATTCGGGGTTCTCCTTGATCCAGGTTGAAGGTGATACCCCTAGAGTCTGATGGATCAGTGGCACCTAGGAAAGCAATGCTTTACGTTGCCAAGGAAAAATTTTGAGAACTTCCAAAGTGGACATGGCCGAGGGAGACTGGGCCAATTCGTTGATTATACAGTAGTTGAGCATATCTCTAGTAGTGTCATTGTTCGCGACGTGATGCAAAGGGAACCATAGGAATTTGGCAGTCCCGTTTGTGGGTGATATAAAAAAATGTAAATAAATATTTGGAGCGGTGTATTAATTCTTTCACAACAATATTGGACAAAGTATAAACTCACAAGTGATTCAATTGACAGATTACACATGAAAATGATGCAATGTTACTACAATAGGAGGCTATAGTTCTGTGTTATCAGTAAAGAATGAATAATTACAATACAGTCTCATGCAGAATGCATGAATTCCAACCTAATTCAAATACTCAAGGAGGTCATTCAAATTACATGGATGAGTGTTTCTTAACTGAATGTCAAACACACTCGACACACTTAGTTAACCACTAATCTAATCAATAACTAACTCTCACACTAAGTCCTAATTGAATCAGAGTGAAATAGTTGACTGAGTCTAACTGATTGTGACTCAACACATGTAACTACATGTCCAACTCAAGGAGGTAGCACATCCATAACTCCAAGGAGGAAGCCCATTTATCCTCCTCAAATGAAGGAGAAAGCTTAGTTGGACTCCTTGACTGAAGGAGGATATGTGTGTGATCATGTTGATGTCATAGTGTGCTCATGTGATGCCAAGTAAGTCAATTAAACTTAGGATAGTGGGTAAATAGGCTAAAATTGACCAAATAAGTGTGCATGTTGGGTAAATGACTCCAACACCTTCCCTTAAGCTATACGCAGGAGGAGTAAAAAATAAAATGCATGAAATGCTAGGGCCCTGGAAACAATGTCCATAGGTCACCCTGTACAAAGATGTAACTATAACAATGCTCAAAAATAAATCTAAGTGAGGAAAGAGGGAAAACCCAGTGGGAAACAACCCCCCCCCCTCAAGATGAACACTAAATAAAAACATCTAATCACCCTGATGAACTCACCCCCAACAGTGAATGGAGGTAAGTGAAATTTTTCTCTGAAAAGCTCTTGGTGAAGATATCTGCAATATGCTCATCTGTAGGGCAGTATTGCAGAACTATGGTCTTGTCATGCACCAGTTCCCTGATGTAGTGCATGTAAACATCTACATGTTTGGTCCTTTTCCTGGTAACTAGATATGTGGAGATATTAATAGTACTTTGATTGTCACAAAATATGACAGTGGACAAATCACTACCAAAATCAAACTCTGAAATAATTCCTTGCAACCAAACAACTTGGATGCAAGCATTCACTGTTCCCCTGTACTCAGTCTCTGCTGAAGACAAAGCAATGGAAGCTTGATTTTTTCTATACCAGCAAATGGGGCCACCGCCAAACATAAAGACATATCTAGAAGTGGAATTCCAATCAGTAGAATCTCCTGCCCTGAATCTATAAATCCAACCAACTCTAGCTCCAAAACTGCAGCATAGTGGATGTCATAGGATCTTGTGCCCTGAATATACTGAAGGATCCTCTTGGTTTCCTTCCAATGTAGTTCATGAGGCTGCTACATGTATATTAATACAGCATTCAAAACTTAATGTATATCAAGCCATGAATGAGTCAAGTAAAGCAAGCTACCAATCAGCTGGCGGTAGATAGTACAATCCATAGGTGGAGTGTTTTTTTCCTCTTCAAGGCTAAATCCTGAGAGGAAAGGGAATGGAGAATCCTTACATTCAGCCATGTTAAAATTTACTAACAGGTCTGAAATGTATTTATACTGAGTTACCATTATCCCATCAAATTTTTGTGCAATTTCAAGCCCCAAAAATGGTTTTAGCAAGCCCAAATCGCTCATTTCAAATGCATCATGGCGGGAAATTTTAATGAATGAAATGGAAGCAAGTGTGCTACCAGTGATCAAGATATCATCAAAATATAAAACAATGATAAGTAAATGACCATCATACTTCTGTAGATAAACATTCGTATCAGACTTACACCTTTGGAAGTTTTGTGAAAGAAGAAAGACATCCATCTTGGCATACCATGATCTTGGGGCCTGTTTCAACCCGCATAAAGACTTCTGCAATTTTCAAACCAAAGTAGGATCTGAAATGTAACCCTCGGGCTGATTCATGTATATATCCTCATGAATATATCCATGTAGAAAGGCACTCTTAACATCCATATGATGCACCTCCCAGTGCTTCGATGCAGAAATTGCCAAAACTAGGCGGATGGAGTCCATCTTTGCCACTGGTGCAAAGGTCTCATGGTAGTCCACTCCTTGGACCTGGGAGAACCCTTTTGAAACTAGACTTGCCTTATACTTTCAGGTTGTTCCATAAGTAGCAACATTTGTCTGAAACACCTACTTGCATTGAACTAATTTCCTTCCAGGTGGAAGGGAAACTAGCTCCCAAGTAGCATTCTTTCGAAGAGAGTTAAACTCTTCGTCCATGGCAGCTTGCCATCTCGGATATTTTTGAGAATGGTAGTAAGACTTTGGATCTGAACATATCATTAAATAACAGTTCTCAGACAGTAAATAATCATGGCAAGAGAGTGTAATACCTGCTCTTTGAAATTCGGATTGGGTTCTTCTCGGATCAGTAGGATTTCCAATTATTTCCCCAGCGAAAGAAAGTGTCTTCTTGGCTCAAGTTGGAAGATATGTTTGCACTTCAGAATATGATTCTGAACCTGATGTTTCTTCCTCACTAATATTAGATATTATTTATTCAAAATCAGAGTCATCACCCCCAATTTTATCACCCAAATTGTCAGCAGAACTAGAAGGAAGATCAGCATATTTTTCTTTAACTAGCTCTACCTCTTGGAGAGGCTCATCAAACTTAACACTTATTTCGATGAAAACTTGCTTTGTTCTGATATTCAGAAGCTTTAATCCCTTATATTCCTCTGGATATTGAATGAATAGACATTCAAAACTTTGCGGTTGCAAATATTTCCTTTTGTCAGACTGAATTTGTGCCCATACAGTGGACCCAAACACCCTGAAGTTTGACACATCCAGCTTGTGTCCAAAATAGGCTTCGAAGGGAGTCTTACCATTCATGTAGGAGTGAGGTAGGTTCTGAATTTGTGCTGCAAAATTAAGGGCTTTAGACCACAAATTTGCAGCCAATCCTTTTGCTTCTAGCATGCATGTGGTCATCTCCTTTAGAGAGCGGTTTTTCCTCTTTGCTACACCATTTTGTTGAGGGGTGTAGGGAACGGAATGCTAGATCTTGATCCCACTGTAGGAACATATATTCAGAAAATCAGTACTGATATATTCCCCACCATTATCATATCTCAAGGATTTTATCTTTTTCCCAAAGGCATTCTCAACCAATGCTTTCAATTCTATGAATTTTTCTAAAACTTCTGACTTTTTCTTAATGAAAAACACCCAGGTGTATCTAGAAAAGTCATCTATGAATGTGAGAACATACCGAGATCCATTCATGGATGTGATGGGAATTGGTCCACTGATATTAGAATGCAGCATCCCCAAGATACTTGATGCACGACAATCCTTCCCCTGATCAAACTTATGCTCAGGGTGTTTGCCCACAACACAGCCCTTGCGAATTCCTTTGGTAGTTCTGATTGCCGAAAGGCCTTCAACCATGGAATTTTTCTGTAATTGCTGCAAGTATTTAAAATTTAAATCACCAAGCCTCTTCTTCCATATTCTACTGACCTCATTTCCATGAGTCAGAAGAGTGATGGGATTTGCATCTGCCAGAAAATGGGAAAACTCATAGGCTTTTGCATGATGGTTTGCAAAGCCTTTTGCAACAAGTTTCCCATATGCAATATCATTGATTTCCACATAATTGGGGCTGAAGGTTACTCTCTTGGGCACCCTAGTATGAGTCATTTGATAGACACTAAGGAGGTTGGAGGCAAGAGAGGGTACATACAAAACATTGAAAAAAGAGCCAGGTTCAAGATTTACTGTACCTTGTCCTTTCGATATGATGGTGGAATCATCTCCCATGTGGATGGGGATGCTCTTGTCGGTGTCCAGGGAGGAAAAAGAATCTCTACTTTCCATCATGTGATTCAAAGCTCCAGATTTTATGAGCAGAGTTGTGGGATCCGAGGTGCTTTCCATGAGAGCATGACCTCTTTCTTGTTGTGGATCCTGATCTTGATTATCTCTCCTTCGAAGGTTCTCAGGGAGATTGATGTTGTTTCTCTCAAAAAGAGAAGTCATCTCATCAAGTTTTTTCTTCATGCAGGCGTGCTCAGGGTGGAATCCCTTTCTGCAGTAAGAACACTTGACCTTTTCCTTGCCTTGATGTCCTTTGTTCTTGTGTTTCTTAGAGTCGAAAGGCTCCTCTTGCTGGTTCTTTTCTTTAGGGTTTGGAGCCTCTACTTTGGCCTTTGAATTCTTCTACTTTCCTTTTCCTTCTGAATCCTTTGGCCCCGAAGAAAAAAAAAGCTTGATCTTTTGAGGATCTGAGGATCCCCATCTAAACAAGCTTATCATGCTTGTTTGTAAGGGTCTTGATGAAGGCATCAAGAGAAGGCATTTTCTAGTTTGGGGTAGTGAGCTTCCCCATGTTGAATGATGAAACAAAGACATAATAGTTTGGACCCAATTTGGAGAGGATAGCTAAGATGAGCTGGTCATCTTCCTTCTTCACCTTGCATTGCTTTAGCTAGAGGACTAGATCTTTGAATTTTGTGAAAAAATCATTCATGGATTCAAAACTGCTTGGATTTAAGGAGATCAACTTGTTCTCAAGCTGATAGATCCGAAGATCATCCTATTTATCAAACAAGGTAGTGAGATGGTCCCAAATATCCTTTGGAGTCTTCAATCTTGAGATGTGGAAAAGAAGATCCTTGGATATGCACAAATAGAGAAATCCATAGGCCTCATCCAGTTTATTCCAGTATTTTATCTTCTCTGCAGCAACATTAGGCTCTAATTCTATGTTCATGGTGACCTAGTAGAGCCCTCTTGAATGGAGCTGAGTCTCCATTTCTTTCTTCCATTGATTGTAGTTGAAATAACTGAGGAGATCCAGAGAATGAGCCATTAAGCAAATGTAGTGAATGCAAAGAACCTGTAAAAACCTGCAATCAACACAATAGAGTCATCGTAAGATCAAATAGCCTGCACATTTCAGGTTTTTATCACACCTAGAATAATTGATCAAGAAAGCTTGATCAACAATTCCTTAACTTGGGGTATTAAGTGGTAAAAATTTTGCTTTTGGTGCAGTGTTGGAATTTGAGCTTTTGCTCAATTTTGCATGCAAGATCCGTAAAAAACCATGTTTTTGAAGAAAATATCTTTGTTCTGCCGTAAGCTCTAATACCATATTATGTCACAACAATCTTGGAAAAATTATAAACTCACAAGTGATTCAATTGATAGATTACACATGAAAATGATGCAACGGTACTGCAATAGGAGGATGCAGTTCTATATTATCAATAAATAATGAATAATTACAATACAGTCTCATGCAGAATGCATGAATTCCAAACTAATTCAAATAATCAAGGAGGTCATTCAAATTACATGGATGAGTGTTGCTTAAGTGAATGTCAGACACACTTGGCACACTCAGTTAACCACTAATCTAATCAATAACTGACTCTCACACTAATTCCTAACTGAATCGGAGTGAAATAGTTGAATGAGTCTAACTAATTGTGACTCAACACATGTAACTACATGTCCAAATCAAGGAGGTAGCACATCCATAACTCCAAGTATCTCCGATGGAGTTAACTGAAGTGCCACTTGTCATCAGAAGTGGATGGAGGTACCGTAGTTGTCTCCAGCTCATAAATATTAACCAAAAATAGGTAAATAATAGATGGAGGTGCCTTTACAACTCAATATAACTGATTGTTAGGTGAAACAATAATCAGTTAGAAATTAGGTGCACTGATGGCACTCAAATCAACCCGGAATTGCTCCTTGTTTGAAGGAGGAAGCCTAGTTAGTCTTCCCGAATGAAGGAGAAGGCTTAGTTGGCCTCCTTAACTGAAGGAGGGCATGGGTGTGCTCATGCTGATGTCATAGTGTGCTCATCTGATGCCAAGTAAGTCAATTAAACTTAGGATAGTGGATAAATAGGACAAAATTGACCAAATAAGTGTGCATGTTGGGTAAATGACTCCAACACAGTGGAGGTAGATGCAACAAAGGGATTAATGGTTTCCATGGTGGAGCCATACTAGTTTCATCAATTCTATAAGTTGACATCAAATGATAACATCATGAGATCATGGACACTAGGATCAATGGGTTGAATCGTAGAGGTGGTTGTGGGAGTTCGTGGGACCAAGGGCTGGGTTGCAACCATTCCTTGATTCCATAGGTGGTGCTAGGTTTGGATGAGCCAGAGCAGACCCATTGGGGTCACGTTAATTATCAGTTTGGATTAAATAGCATATGTGTTTCATATGAGGACACTGATGTGTGTAATTGATGTAAGTGTTACAAATGGCGCAAAGATGGTTAGTCCGCAACTGTGGGTTCTTCCCAGGTCTAGCGAGATGCTAGGGATTCTTTGTAGGGGGGTTGGCTCCATTATTGTTCGAAGGGTTGGGTTTGTGGCCACCTCCTTGAGGCTGGTTTTTAACCTGATTCCTACCTCTTGGTCGTCTTCCCTGCCCATGTTGGTTATTGGGGGAAATTTATTAAGGAGGTTTTGTTGTGTGTAGACCTATCCTCGAGGAGCAGGAGGAGTTGGGACCCGAGCCGGAGTAGGTTGCACAGGTGGTGGGTAATAGGAAGGAGCAACTAGTGGGGCTGTGAAGATGACCATATGGACATTACACGAGTGTGTCGAATAGTTCGGTCTGTGACAGTGAGGTGCATAAGGAGGTGTGGCTCTAAACTAAGCCGTTACACATGAAAAATCAAGGTCATAACCTGGTTGGGAAACACCAGGGGTTTTACTAAAATGGGGTGGCATTGAAGGAGAAGCTTGGTAAAAGTGAGGATGTTGAGAAATAGAGCCAATGACTCCATCAAAAACATGGGATGTTCTGGGTGAATCTCGACATGAGGAGCCAACATAGGGAATATCAGGTATAATGGTATACAGATAACCTGACTGGGAGTAGATGAGATCAAATTTTTATGCCTTCAGGATGGATTCCTCCTCGATTTATGCGTGTTCAGATGCAATGTCCTTGGCAATGGGGGAGGGTAAGATTTTCAGAAACCAATCCAGGAAAATTATATCATCAAACTGGATCTTACACAAGCTACGATGACATCTCCATTCATGGATATGATCCATGATATGGGTAGTTTTGTTTTGTCTACAGGATAATAGAATTTCCACACCCTCATCATATCGAATGGGTAACTGGGAATACCAGAGAAACATCGAGGCTATCGAGGAAAAGTCTAGGTAGGTGGAATTAGGCAGTTCAATGTATCATTTTGCTGCAAAACTTGTGAGTATGCATTGGAATAACTGCAATCAGACAGAATCATCCACTAGGCTGTTAGATGAACACCATAAGTGGAATGACATAATATGGTTTTGGGGGTCTTCTCCCGCCTTAATCTCAAACCTAGGGATGTCTGAGGGGATTTTGGTAAGCATAGGAGGCCATAGTGGGTTATGAAAAATGGGGTCATTTGTAAACCGTGACAAATCAGGCAAGTTGATACTAGCCATAAAAGGTAGACTAAAACCGAGAGTGGATCGAGATTTACCAACAATGTTGCTGGAACCAACAGGAATGTAGTTCCCATGGATGACTGTGGTGGGTAAGGTTGAATTTCGACAATAGGAGTACTCATTGGGATGGTAGGAATAAACATAATGGAAGTGGAAGGATCACTTCCCCCATGCATGAATGGTGGTATGGTAGGAACCACGATGGCTGGAGTGGGGCCACCACTAGTGGCTAGAGAACCTATAACAGTGTCTGCAGTGGCAACATTCCCACTAGGACCAAGACCTTTCAGTCTAGTGGAAGGGATACCTATAATGATGGGTGGAACGCACACCATCCCACTCCCAACCGTCCCCCCCTGAAAGGGATTAGGATGTGCACCAACCGACCATGGGGCTAGGTGGGGCAGTGAAAAAGGTAGGTTTGGATTGATAAGAATCTGAATCATACTCAAAGGAAGTATATGGCTCTGAAAGTGGTGAACGATGTTGAATATGGATCCGACGGTGATGGTTCAAGGAACCAAACTAAGGGGTGTGCCCCCTAAGCCTATGCAAGTAACATAGTGTAGCTATGATGACATGGTGGTGTGCTGTAAAATGAATGTAGGTGTACAAGTTTCAAATGCAGGATAAAAACACCAACTACAAATGAGTGTGCAGAAGGAGAGTGTACAAATGATGGCTCACTGGACAAAAATAAAGCTCTAAAACCAAACGGAAACAATGTGTTACAACAGGAGAGTCTACAATAAAGTGGCCAGAAAGCCAACAAGAAACACTACCTAGAAATAAAAATGACTCACTAACCTGTGGGGTATGAGTGCAAGCAAACTCCTAACTAAAAGTTGGAAGCCCCTCACAAATCGTATCCTCTGCAGGGTGATGAAATCCGAGTCAAACAATACTAAATGGAAGAACAATAGGATAAGAGAGTCCCACTACCGAGAGGGACCTCAGGTAAAAGATCCCTAGATAGAATGGCCACTAGGCTACCTCGTTCATGACATGTTTGGAGTGGTTTACTGGCACTTCAGCCCTTTGGCCCTCAAAACCCGATATACTATGGCATGCACGAGGAGGACTATGAAGGGTTAGCCTTAGGTGTAGAATGGAGTGCGGTATCCACCCTGAATTTCAGAACCCCTTTGTTGTGGGGGGGCCTTCGATCGATTGGTCGTGACCGTGTCAACAAGTACAAGAGGATATTGGTCCCCTAATGGACAACAACTATGAATCAAAATGAGAGTGACAAAGGGGTGTTATTTGGATGCCTATCCCCAATGTCCTAACTTAGCTACAAGATTGTTTTGGTCCTAAAATGAGGTTACAATGTTGGTTGTATTAAGTTAGGCTAGCTTGGGGTCATGAACTAAGTGTTTTTCTGTCAAAACCCCAAATTTTCCGAAAAATTTAAAATTTTAAAATACAGCTAAATAACAAAATGCAGTCAACTAAATGTTTAATTAGTTGTGTGTTACTGAATTCATTATCTTATTTACCTATTGCATTATGTGTATTTTGCTGAACAGTTCTTTTTCAGTTTACTGACTTGTTTTCTTTTTGCGACCACAAGGTGGAACTGTGATGAAAAATTCCAGGCTTACTTAGCTTTCGAGCTAATGCAGAAGTTTTCCTGTGCTTATAGACTTACAGGTAAGAAGTTAGGGGGCTTCTTGTCATTAATTCTAAAGCATTCTGATATAAGTTCGTCACACAATAATAATTCAGTAGAGAATATAATTGCTAAACAAATTCCAAAGTTTATAGAGGTAAAATCATTTAAACTGTCTTCCTTTTTAAGATGCTAAGAAATGAGATTCAGTTCTATTGATAAAGGATACAGCTACCTTCTTCCTAGTAAATGTAATTTTATAGTTCTTTAATGTTTACTGAACTATTAGATGTCAATCATAGTCGTCAAGTGTAAAATGCTTTAAATATTTCTTTACAAGCATAGTAAGTATGGCAGAGTTATAAAGTCAATGGTATAGTTTAAATTGTACAAAATTACTAAAATCACACAATGTTTGAATTGGCTACTGCACAGTGTAAAATGATAAAGAGTTTATGTACCAAAACTCTCACTTCCATTACTTCGAAGTTTAAAGGGGTTAGTAACCTTATTGCATACTACAATCAATTAATTTATACTAGTGTTGGAGGGTTAAATTCCTTGGTACTATAATCCCTTGGAAAATAACATCCAGTTGTGGTTAATATATATCATTAACAATTTCAAGGTTAACCCTTAAACATTTAGAGACTTATCATGCTTACATGCAAACCCTGCTAGTTCAATAATAAACCATTCAAAGGTAAAGAAACTAATACTAGCAAGAAGATATTTACCATAGAATGATTACGTAAATTTATTTTATAACATACCAAATAGTCTAACTTTAAATAAGGTTAAAGTTGGCTTAGTGAATACATGCCAAGTTTATAAAACAAAAAGGTTCATAGGATAGACCTCCCCCATGACGAGTTTATGGTTTATCCTTTATTCTAAGTTCTATAACCCTTTACTATGATGTGCCCTTTATCTTCTTATATGCATAATATACTAAGTTAAGTATTGATTCTACTTTCGCTTAAGTTACATTTACTTAGTTGAAAGAATATCTGCTTGTGAGTAAAGTTCTCACTAAGAGAATAAACATTATTACTCTCTTTTTATAATATCCTTTACAAGACTCTATTTTTATTGTGATTATAAACGTTGATGGGAAACGTTGCATAGCATAAAAAAAAGGTTATGCAAAGGACCACACCAATGTATACAAGGCCAAACTTTACTTACGTTTTATAAATGCCATACTTTATAAAGTAAAGGGTCGTAAATCCCACACAACCTTGATGATTGTTATGGTAAAGTGTTTTAATAATAAAAAAACTTACATTTCCCATGCAGCATAAGTGATGGTTTGAAATTGTGACAAGGGTTATAGTTGATCCTTCGATTATCAATGATTGGAATAATACTTGATGAAGAGCTCACCAGGACTATACACTCCTACCCACTGCATGCAAAATATTTATTAGACTATCGTGGCATCGTCTTGGCCATATATTGCACAGTTAAAAGGAATAGTGTTGAACCCTAGCTTATCATTCTTTTCATCGCCTTCGGGCCCTCTGGCCACTCTGCTACCTCTCTCTTACCTGCACCGTCGCTTTCACTCATTGTCGGCAATCTCCCAACTTACTGTTCCTCCTCGTAAGCTCATCCTGCAAGTTTAATGGAGGAGTGCTGTTACGAAACTGTTTGTTGCTTGGTATATGGTTGTGAAAATTTATTTAGGGTTTCTCCATCGTGGCTAGCCCATCTCGAATCCTTCGACTGTACATAGTTTTCCTTTCTCCTTGTCCTAGCACTGCGGGTTGTGGTATTGTATTTTTGAGTTACTGGGGCAAAGGGTTTCACCGTAGAATCGTTTCCTTGGTTGGAAAGGTAGTGACGACCCGAGTGTAATTGTTTGTTGTGTTTGCATCTCCCAGTCGTTGTTGGTCGTTACTGTGTAGTAACCTTCCTCCTTCTTGCAGCTGATGAAAAGTTTCTTTCCCCTCGCGCTGGTGGTATCTTTGCTGTTCGTGGATGGTCGTTACTTCTTTAACATTTCCAGGTGAGGAATGTTGTTACCCTTCCTTCATTAGTAGTCTGGTTTAATATATAAATGTTTGTTTTGTAACAAGGTTTTAACAATAATACTTTTATGGTTAACAAGTGTCGGCTCAACCTTTCGTGTAGACAGAGCAAGACTGGAACAAATGCCAGCTTACGGTAAGCCCTGGACTTTCCATGGCCATTCTACCTTGTCCAAACCCTTATGGGATATTATGGGTTGGTCACCGCGGCCTGAATAACCCTTGCGGGTTTTGGTTATTCTGGTTATTTGATTCGCTATTTTTAATGGGTGTTAAAACCCTTGCTTAATGCAGGGTTCTCTGGCTTCGGCCGTGAGTGTAAATTTTTGTCTTGTTTTTGAATACTGTGTTTATATATATATATATAATGGAAAAGGCTGCAATAGCCTCACTCTGTGGATTTTGTTAAAGCCGTGAGTACATATACTGATTTGGACTCTTCAGTTTGTTAATTTTGTTGTATATTTTAACGCTAGTAGGGTTTAACCCTAACTCAAAAATGTATAATAAGTATTGACTGTTTCATTAAGGAAGATAACAACTTTTATTTATAATGTACTCCAGTAATTGATGGGTTATTGATTATGTTGTATACTAGTTGGTTAAGCTCTGCGAATCGAGCATATAAGTTGGTTAATGGAATTTGTTAAAGCAATGAGTTGGTTACTGTAAATGAGTTTACCTTGTAATAATATTTAATTATCACCTTCTCGGTTTTCTGTACATTTTTTTTATTATAATAATAACTTACTTTATTATAATAGAATTTATTAATGTTGTTATAGATAATTTTTAATCTTCAGAGTTATAAGAACTCTAAGTTTTTACTGATGTACTTCGTATCTGTTAGATACAACTTTTGAGTACATAATAAAATTGTATCTATTTAATGCTTACTATAAGAGATAAGTTCATTACTTTATTTACTTAGTAACACTATTCCTTTAATTATATATTAACTCTATATTTAGTCAATAGCAGGTGTATAATAAGAGGGTATTCTTCTGTTATAATTTTTATGCTTCTGTACTAATATACTTTAAAAGAAATCCTGTCAGATTTCTGTATTATTTTATTTTTGTTTATAGTATAAAGAAAATAAAAAAATACTATTTATGTTTCGACCTGTAAACTATATGATAGTATTTATTTAAATAGATAGAAGATAGGTTAGTAGATAAAATTCTGTTAGATAAATGAAAAGTTTTCTACATTGCAGGGTAATTAAAAATCTTACATTAATTAGTTTTAGCTCTAGAAAATAATTCTAAAGGAAAATAGTCTATCCTCCCTCTCAGCTCGAGTGTTATAAAAGGAGCATACAATAATCATTTAATTCTATGCAGAAAAGAAATAACTTGTGGAAATAAAAGGCATTTTAAAAACCCTGATACTATAGACTTTAACTTTTATCTAAATACTCTTTATTTTTTTTCAAGTAGATAAAAAGGTTATGAGAAAGGAATACTGAAATGGGAATTGTTTATTGACCAAACATACTACCAACAATAAAAAGATATAACTTCTTTCTTTGTTTCTAAATAACTGACAGTCTCGGTCCAGGTTTAACACTACTCCTGGTATAAGAGATATTTCTTCTGATAACAAAATAAAAGGAAATATTCTATAATTCTACTAAACTTTTATTCTACCCTTTTCATCATACTATCTTATTTCTAATTTTACCAGCTGTGCTAGAGTACGGTCTGGGTCACTCCAGATGAGGAAAAACACAGGTGGGGTTTTTGTTTCTCATCAAAAAGATTCTGTTACTAAACAAACTAAGAATGACTTCATTACTAAACCATGTAAGTCTTTACATCATAAGCTTCACTGCATCATTCAATTTCACACAAATAAAAACACAAAATCAATAAATAACCAAACCTGTTTTCTTTGAGCTTGGACAACAATAGCAATGGGAGGCCGTTCCTCCCTACCAACTCCTGGAGAGAGCTCAAACAGTGAATCCTCAGGACCCCTGAGCTTGCTCTGGTCTCCCTGGCTGGAACTAGGTGCATCAATAATCAAGTACCAGTCTTCAGACTCAGTACCAATCCGGAACTTATCAGTAAATTCTCTCAACTAGCAAGTTGTATTAGACCAAGTTACTGCAGATTATCTCTCAAAACACCTTCCTTACAGTTTTCCCTTTTCCCCAATGAATTCCTTGAAGTGCATTCCTCTTGAATGATTCTTCTCCTGGAAAATATCTGAGCAACCTCAGCTCTATTCATTGGGTACTTTTAAAAGATTGCCTAGGTCTTTTTGCGTTAGTTGTCATTTATTGAGCCATCTGCTCTGATCCCACTTTCTTGGGGGATCATGACCCAAAATGTAGGGAAGTTGCCACCTACAACATAGGAAGTGTTTGAGGATGCTTCCACTTGTCTTTTGCTCTCCACCTAGTTCCTTCCACCAGTTTGACCAGTAACACTCTTATTAACAGCTCTCCCAAGCTGTTGTCTGCATTTTTATTTATTAATAATAAAATATTCAGAATTGCATTCCACTTCTTTTGACTCTACTGAGTCATCAGTTCCTATTTAGCATTAAATTTAACATAATGTCTTAGGAAATCAAATTAAAACAATTTACATTATTTTACAAAATTGGGGTATGTGACATACACACCCCCTTAAAATGTAACATTGTCCTCGATGTTACTTATTCTTCATCCTTTGCAATCTCCTGGAACAAATTCGGGTATGCCTCCCGCATCTTACTTTCCAGTTCCTAGGTGGCCTCTTCAGGACTAAGGTGCTTCCATTGCACCTTCACCTATCCAATGGTGCAGTTCCGCAGAGTAATTTCCCTCCTCCCGAGGATACAGTCCGGTTCCACCAGAATTTCTCCTTCTGGTTCCACCTGTACAACGTTCCAATCAACCACATGAGTAGCATCATGAACATACTTTTTCAAAACAGAGATATGAAAAAAATTATGTACTTTTAAGTTAGGTGGTAATGCTAGCTGGTATGCAACTTGACCAATTCTAGATAAAATTTCAAGTGGACCACAGTAACGTGGTGCTAACTTTGCACAACTCCCCAGTCTTAGAGAGCTTTTCTTTGGCCTTACCTTTATAAATACATGCTCACCTACCTGGAACTCCTTGGGAGTTATTTTCAAGTCTTCTTGGCTCTTTTTCCGATCTTGTGCCACCTTCAAATTTTCCTGCACTTGTTTCACAATTTCCTCCATTTCCTTCAATAGTTCTGGTCCTAACACCAATCTATCTACTATATTATTCCAAGAGATAGAAGTGTTGCATTTACGTCCATACAAAATTTCAAATGGACTAAACTTAGCTGATGACTAATAGTTATTATTATATGAAAATTCTACTAGATGTAAGTAGTCTTCCCACTTACCTGGCTAATCTTTAACATACATCCTTAATAAATCCTCCAGCACCTGATTCACTCTTTCAGTCTGTCCATCTATTTGAGGATGGAAGGAGGTACTGAAATTCAATGTTGTATTTAATCCTTTAAACAAGGACTTCCAAAAATTTCCTGTGAATTTAGGATCCCTGTCTGAAATTATAACCTTCGGTACTCCATGTAACCGAAAAATATGCTTTAAGAAGATATCAGCTATGTTGGCAGCCTTGTAAGTAGTTTTGACAGGAATAAAATGTGCTGCCTTGCTCAACTTGTCAACTACCACCATAATAGAGTCATTTTGATTATGATTTCTGGGCAGTCCAGTAATAAAATCTAAGCTAATCACTTCCCATTTCCAGCCAGGAATAGGTAAAGGTTGTAGCAAACCAATCGGATGTTGGTGTTTGGTTTTCACTTGTTGACAGTCCAAACATCTAGCAATGTATTCAGCTACCTCAGATTTCATATTAGGCCAAAATATTCTTTTCTTAGCATGGTTACAGTCTTTTGGTAACCTGGATGTCCCGAGTAAGGTGTTTTATGGACTTCGTCTAGAATTAACAACTTATCCTTGGGCACATTAGGCACATACAGTTTATCTTTAAATAATAAAAATCCATCTTCATTTAGACTATAACCTTTTATTAAGCTTTCTGTAGGTTCTTCTTTAGCTGTAATTTGTAATTTCTGATAAATTTCATCTTGTTTTACCCCTTCTTTAAGCTGTTCATTTAAATCAAAAGCATAAGTGCTAATTGCTGCTGTAACGTTCAGTTTTGCGTTTCTACTTAATGCATCAGCCACCTTATTTTCCTTACCCTTTATGTGCTGGATTTCAAAATCGTATTCACTCAAGAAGGCTAACCACCTTGCTTGTCTAGCGTTTAAATTAGGCTGATCTAAAAGATATTTCAGTCCTTTATTATCAGTCATTAGAATAAATTTTCTGCCTATTAAATGATGTCACCACATTTTTAAGGCGTTTATAACATCCGCAAGTTCTAGATCATAAGTTGCGTAATTCTTTTCGTGAATTTTTAAATTCCTAGACTCATAGGCAATGACATGCCCGTATTGAGTTAGAACACCGCCTAAGCCATCATTACAGGCATCTGTGCATACTACAAAGTCCTTATTAGGATCAGTTATTCTTAGAATAGGTGCACTAGTCAATAAGGTTTTTAATTTCTTAAAACTTTCTTCACATTTTGAGTTCCAATCGAATTTCTTGCCTTTCTTTTGCAAGGAAGTGATCGGATTTGCTATTTTTGAGAAGCCTTCAATGAATCTCTGGTAATAACCGGTAATTCCCATGAACGACCTCACATCCGTTACATCTTTAGGGACCCGCCAATCTTTGATTGCCCGAATCTTTTCAGGATCGACTGAAATCCCTTCCTTAGTCACTACGTGACCTAAGTATTGGATTTCATCCTTAAAGAAGTCACACTTGCTAAACTTTACGAAGAGCTGTTGTTCTCGCAACTCTTGCAAAACTATCTTTAGGTGTTCTTTATGTTCTTCTTCCGTTTTAAAGTAAATTAAGATTTCGTCGATAAACACGACAACAAATTTATCTAAGTACTTATGCATTATATTATTCATTAAGCACATAAAGATAGCTGGGGCGTTGGTAAGCCCAAATGGCATTATGACAAAATCGTAGTGTCCATACCTTGTTCTAAAGGTTGTCTTGAAGATATCTTCATCCTTAATTCTTACCTAATGATATCCTGACCTCAAGTCTATCTTTGAGAACACCGTAGCTCCACGTAGTTGATCAAATAGATCATCTATGCGGGGAAACGGATATCTGTTTTTAATAGTCATCTTGTTTAGTTGTTGGTAGTCTATGCATAATCGCATGGTTCCATCTTTCTTTTTAACAAAGATGATTGGTTCTCCCCAAGGAGACACACTAGGTCGAATGTACTTCTGATTTATTAACTCTTTTAGTTGTGACTTTAACTCATTAAGTTCTAAAATGTTCATTCGATATGGAGCTTTTGAGCTAGGTACCGCACCTGGAACCAGCTCAATCGTGAAATCCAATTCCCTCCTTGGAGGTAATCCCAGAATTTCTTCTGGGAATACATCAGTAAATTCTTTTAAAACAGGAATATCTTCTATTTTTAACTTATCTATTTCAGTTTTACTTGTTTCATCTGTAATAGTTACTGCATAGGATTTACATCCTTTTCTAACGGCTCTTTTAAGTTATAAAGCAGAAATCTGTCTGATTATGGTTTTTCTAGGAATACCCTTAACCTTTACTGGTTGTTCATCACTATTTAAACACGTGAAAATTTTATCGTAACAATTTAAAACTACCTTATGCTGCTCTAACCAATCTATGCCAATCAGTAAATCATATGAGCCAAGTGGAAAAACATTAAGCTTAACTGTAGTTTTAAATTCATCCATAAGTAAAGCACATTCTTTCACAAAACAGGTTACTTTTCTTTTTTCCCCAGTGGCTAATTGAACTAACCAGGAATTATCAAACTTATCGATAGACAACTTACATTTTTCCACTATCTGAGGTGCAATGTAACTAAGACTAGCTCCTGGATCGATTAAAATGGTTACAGGGGTTTAATTAATCATACCTTCCACTTCCACCATGGAAGTATGATAGTCAGCTTGGTGGTTCTCCAAAGCTGCATTTATTCTAGGCATAGTCCTCGCTAGTTCTCCAACGGTCATTTCCTCTTGCACAGTATGAATATTGCTGACTGAATTTTTTCGGTTTGGGAAAACTGAAGCATAGTGCGGGCCATTACATTCCCAACACTTAATAGGATCCTTACGTTCAAAATTATTGGTAAAATTCCCATGGTTATTTGCAGCTTCCTTGCCCTTAAAATTATTTGAATTATTGGAAGTACCATTTCTATTTCCCTGGAAATTCTTATTGTTAGAATAATTTTTATTCTTATTATTCTTGAAATTCCTCTGGGGTACAAATTCCTTCTTCTTAAAATCAGGCTGATTGTTATTTTTCTTAGCCTTCCAGTTGGCTAAGCCTTCTTTCTTCTTGTTCTGCTCAAAACAAAAATTTGCCTTCCTCATGGCTTCCTCCAGAGTCTTCGGGTTATCATACTCAATTCTGTCCTTAATGTGATATGGTAGACAGATGAGAAATCGCTGCACTTTAGGTTTCTCATCTACTAGGTAAGGTACATACCTAAGAAAGCTTAAGAATTTACTATTCAAATCCTTCATATTCATTGAACCTAACTTCAATTCGTAAAATTCTTTATCTCTTTCTTCGTAATATTGCTCAGACAAAAAATTCTTCTTGAAGTACCTTTTAAAGGTACTCCAATTAACTTCTTTTTCCCTGATACCCTTGACTCTCTTCAGATCTTGCCACCATATATCAGCTTTTCCAGAGAGGTTATATATTTCCATCCTTTCCTTTAGCTGATTAGAGTAATTATATATATGAAAATACTTCCTCATCCCGGATAACCAGGACTCTACTTCTTCCCCTCTTTCGGTCTCTCCATTAAAAGTTGGGGGCTTTATCTTTTTAAATTCCCCTGAAATTTCCTCATATGGTCTGTATTTCTTCTTTCTGTAATACAAATCAGCCTCACTACTGTCACTAGTAGTATGGTAACTTTGTCATTCACCGAACCCTTCAGATGATGAACTACTTTCAGTTTTCGCCAGCTTCATATTTTTAGATCTTCTTTGATGACTAACATCCTCAGATTCTGATCTTCTACTCCTTCCTTCAGTTTGGAATTTTTCTATTAAAATTTGGTTCAATTCTTCTCGAGCCTTCAAAATCCTCTCATTCTCCCTCTTGATTGATTCCATTTCAGTCTTCAAATCTTTTACAGTCTGCAACAGCTCTGAAGAGTTGGCAGTCATCTCTTCTAACATAGGTTCTCGGGGAAATTGTCTTGTTTCTGTGTCTGGAGACTCCTCATGAGCATACTCTCCCAGCTTCTCCATGCCTACCTGTTAAACTTTAGAAAAACAAATTTTCTGTTCTTTACATAAAACAAAAATATATGTTAGTATATTATTTTACTTTACTGTACTCCTCATGAGCATACTCTCCCAGCTTCTCCATACCTACCTGTTAAACTTCAGAAAAACAAATTTTCTGTTCTTTACATAAAACAAAAATATATGTTAGTATATTATTTTACTTTACTGTTCTATGGAAGCTAGTTAGGCTGCATCAAGGCCTAGTGTTTGAACCTTGTGCTCTGATACCACATGTCAAAACCCCAAATTTTTCGAAAAATTTAAAATTTTAAAATACAGCTAAATAACAAAATGCAGTCAACTAAATGATTAATTAGTTGTGTGTTACTGAATTCATTATCTGATTTACCTATTGCATTATGTGTATTTTGCTGAACAATTCTTTTTTCAGTTTACTGACTTGTTTTCTTTTTACGACCACAAGGTGGAACTGTCATGAAAAATTCTGGGCTTACTTAGCTTTCGAGCTAATGCAGAAGTTTTCCTGTGCTTGCAGACTTACAGGTAAGAAGTTCGGGGGCTGCTTGTCATTAATTCTAAAGCATTCTGATATAAGTTCGTCGCACAATAATAATTTAGTAGAGAATATAATTGCTAAACAACTTCCAAAGTTTATAGAGGTAAAATCATTTAAACTGTCTTCCTTTTTAAGATGCTAAGAAATGAGATTCAGTTCTGTTGATAAAGGCTACAGCTGCCTTCTTCCTAGTAAATGTAATTTTATAGTTCTTTAATGTTTACTGAACTATTAGATGTCTATCATAGTCGTCAAGTGTAAAATGCTTTAAATATTTATTTACAAGCATAGTAAGTATGGCAGAGTTATAAAGTCAATGGTATAGTTTAAATTGTACAAAATTACAAAATTCACGCCATGCTTGAATTGGCTACTGCACAGTGTAAAATGATAAAGATTTTATGTACCAAAACTCTCACTTCCATTACTTCGAAGTTTAAAGGGGTTATAACCTCATTGCATACTACAATCAATTAATTTATACTAGTGTTGGAGGGTTAAATTCCTCGGTACTATAATCGCTTGGAAAATAACATCCAGTTGTGGTTAATATGTATCATTAACAATTTCAAGGTTAACCCTTAAACATTTAGAGACTTATCATGCTTACATGCAAACCTTGCTAGTTCAATAATAAACCATTCAAAGGTAAAGAAACTAATACTAGCAAGAAGATATTTACCATAGAATGATTACGTAAATTTCTTTTATAACATAACAAATAGTCTAACTTTAAATAAGGTTAAAGTTGGCTTAGTGAATAAATTCCAAGTTTATAAAACAAAAAGGGTCATAGGATAGACCTCCCCCATGACGAGTTTATGGTTTGTCCTTTATTCTAAGTTCTATAACCCTTTACTATGATGTGCCCTTTATCTTCTTATATGCATAATATACTAAGTTAAGTATTGATTCTACTTTCGCTTAAGTTACATTTACTTAGTTGAAAGAATATATGCTTGTGAGTAAAGTTCTCACTAAGAGAATAAACATTATTACTCTCTTTTTATAATATCCTTTATAAGAATCTATTTTTATTGTGATTATAAACGTTGATGGGAAACATTGCATAGCATAAAGAAAAAGGTTATGCAAAGGACCACACCAATGTATACAAGGCCAAACTTTACTTACGTTTTATAAATGCCATACTTTATAAAGTAAAGGGTCGTAAATCCCACACAACCTTGATGATTGTTATGGTAAAGTGTTTTAATAATAACAAAACTTACGTTTCCCATGCAGCGTAAGTGATGGTTTGACATTGTGACAAGGGTTATAGTTGATCCTTCGATTATCAATGATTGGAATAATACTTAATGAAGAGCTTTCCGATACTATACACTCCTACCCACTGCATGAAAAATATTTATCAGACTATCGTGGCATCGTCTTGGCCATATATTGCACAGTTTAAAGGAGGACTGCTGTTACGAAACTATTTGTTGCTTGGTATAGGGTTGTGAAAATTTCTTTAGGGTTTCTCTGTCGTGGCTAGACCATCTCAAATCCTTCAATTGTACAGAGTTTTCCTTTCTCCTTGGCCTGGCACTGCGGGTTGTGGTCTTGTATTTTTGAGTTACTGGGGCAAAGGGTTTCACCGTAGAATCGTTTCCTTGGCTGGAAAGGTAGTGACGACCCGAGTGTAATTGTTTGTTGTGTTTGTTGCTCCCAGCCGTGGTTGGTCGTTACTGTGTAGTAACCTTCCTCCTTCTTGCAGCCGATGAAAAGTTTATTTCCCCTCGCGCTGGTGGTAGCTTTGTTGTTCGTGGATGGTCGTTACTTCTTTAACATTTCTAGGTGAGTAATGTTGTTACCCTTCCTTCATTCGTAGTCTGGTTTAATATATAAATGTTTGTTTTGTAACAGGGTTTTAACAATAATACTTTTCTGGTTAACAGGTGTCGGCTCAAC
The DNA here is from genome assembly GCA_001517045.1 of Pseudotsuga menziesii. Taxonomy (NCBI): domain Eukaryota; kingdom Viridiplantae; phylum Streptophyta; class Pinopsida; order Pinales; family Pinaceae; genus Pseudotsuga; species Pseudotsuga menziesii. The sequence goes on from LPNX010744750.1 coordinate 72,013, forward strand.
CTTTTATGTAGACAGAGCAAGATTGGAACAATTGCCAGCTTACAGTAATCCTTGGACTTTCCATGGCTGTTCTACCTTGTCCAAACCCTTATGGGATATTATGGGTTGGTCTCCGCAGCTTGAATAACCCTTGCGGGTTTTGGTTATTCTGGTTATTTGATTCGCTGTTTTTAATGGGTGTTAAAACCCTTGCTTAATGCAAAGTTCTCCGGCTTTGGACGTGAGTATAAATTTTTGTCTTGTTTTTGAATACTATGTTTATATATATATATAATGGAAAAGGTTGTAATAGACTTGCTCTGTGGATTTTGTTAAAGCCATGAGTACATATACTGATTTGGACTCTTCAGCTTGTTAATTCTGTTGTATATTTTAATGCTAGTAGGGTTTAACCCTAACTCAAAAATGTATAATAAGTATTTATTGTTTCATTAAGGAAGATAACAACTTTTATTTGTAATGTACTCCAATAATTGATGGGTTATTGATTATGTTGTATACTAGTTGGTTAAGCTCTGCGAATCGAGCATATAAGTTGGTTAATGGAATTTGTTAAAGCAATGAGTTGGTTACTGTAAATGAGTTTACCTTGTAATAATATTTAATTATCACCTTCTCGGTTTTCTGTACATTGTTTTTTTTTTATAATAATAACTTACTTTATTATAATAGAATTTATTAATGTTGTTATAGATAATTTTTAATCTTCAGAGTTATAAGAACTCTAAATTTTTACTGATGTACTTCATATCTGTTAGATACAACTTTTGAGTACAGAATAAAATTGTATCTATTTAATGCTTACTATAAGAGATAAGTTCATTACTTTATTTACTTAGTAACACTATTCCTTTAATTATATATTAACTCTATATTTAGTCAATAGCAGGTGTATAATAAGAGGGTATTATTCTGTTATAATTTTTATGCTTCTGTACTAATATACTTTAAAAGAAATCCTGTCAGATTTCTGTATTATTTTAATTTTGTTTATAGTAGAAAGAAAATAAAAAAATACTATTTATGTTTCGACCTGTAAACTATATGATAGTATTTATTTAAATAGCTAGAAGATAGGTTAGTAGATAAAATTATGTTAGATAAATGAAAAGTTATTTACATTGCAGGGTAATTAACAATCTTACATTAATTAGTTTTAGCTCTAGAAAATAATTCTAAAGGAAAACAGTCTATCCTCCCTCTCAGTTCGAATGTTATAAAAGGAGCATACATTAATCATTTAATTCTATGCAGAAAAGAAATAACTTGTGGAAATAATAGGCATTTTAAAAACCCTGATACTATAGACTTTAACTTTTATCTAAATACTCTTTCTTTTTTTTCAAGTACTTTGTTTTCAAGTAGATAAAAAGGTTCTGAGAAAGGAATACTGAAATGGGAATTGTTTATTGACCAAACATACTACCAACAATAAAAAGATATAACTTCTTTCTTTGTTTCTAAATAACTGACAATCTCGGTCCAGGTTTAACACTACTCCTAGTATAAGAGATATTTCTTCTGATAACAAAATAAAAGGAAATATTCTATAATTCTAGTAACATTTTATTCTACCTTTTTCATCATACTATCTTATTTCTAATTTTACCACCTGTGCTAGAGTACGGTCTGGGTCACTCCAGATGAGGAAAAAAACAGGTGGGGTTTTTGTTTCTCATCAAAAAGATTATGTTACTAAACAAACTAAGAACGACTTCATTACTAAACCATCTAAGTCTTTACATCATAAGCTTCACTGCATCATTCAATTTCACACAGATAAAAACACAAAATCAATAAATAACAGAACCTGTTTTCTTTGAGCTTGGACAACAACAGCAATGGGAGGCCGTTCCTCCCTACCAACTCTTGGAGAGCGCTCAAACAACGACTCCTCAGGACCCTCGAGCTTGATCTGGTCTCCCTGGCTGGAACTAGGTGCAGCAATAATCAAGTACTAGTCTTCAGACTCAGTACCAATCCTGAACTTATCAGTAAATTCTCTCAACTAGCAAGCTATATCAGACCAAGTTACTACAGATTATCTCTCAAAACACCTTCCATACAGTTTTCCCTTTTCCCCAATGAATTCCTTGAAGTGCATTCCTCCTGAATGATTCTTCTCCTGGAAAATATCTGAGCAACCTCAGCTCTATTCATTGGGTACTTTTAAAAGATTGCCTAGGTCTTTTTGCGTTAGTTGTCATTTATTGAGCCACCTGCTCTGATCCCACTTTCTTGGGGGATCATGACCCCAAATGTAGGGAAGTTGCCACCTGCAACATAGGAAGTGTTTGAGGATGCTGCCACTTGTCTTTTGCTCTCCACCTAGTTCCTTCCACCAGTTTGACCAGTAACACTCTTATTAACAACTCTCCCAAGCTGTTGTCTCCATTTTTATTTATTAATAAAAAAATATTCAGAATTACATTCCACTTCTTTTGACTCTGCTGAGTCATTAGTTCCTACTTAGCATTAAATTTAACATAATGTCTTAGGAAATCAAATTAAAACAATTTACATTATTTTACAAAATTGGGGTATGTGACATTTTCTTTTAGAGTGTGAGATGTGTGCAAATGATGTGTATAAACCCTAACGATATCATGAAAAAGACACAAAAGTGCATATAAATAACAGTAAATGACAGTAAATATCATGCAAAATCATGACTAATTCTTCCAGAACATAAAATAAACACAAGTAAATGAGCGCACAAGGAAATGAATAGGGTGCAAGAAACACACAGGGGGTCTCAACTACAAGGCTTGACTCGAGAGGCTCACATACAAGGAAAAGAGGACCACAAAATGAACCAAGGGCATTTAATTGATTATATATGGATAGAAATAGGTCAGGATGGGGTAAAAAAAAGCCAAGGGGTCTAGAACAAGAATCTCAAACACTAAAAAGGGATGAAAAACTGTAGCTCACACCTGTCGGCAGAACATGTGTGATTAGGATCACATAGAGCTGTGAAACAGTCACGATCGGGACAAAAAATAGTCATAAGACTTAGGTCACATAGAACAGGGGTTTATGCGAGCTGGTCGCACAAAAATGGGTCACGGTAGCGACCAGGGTCTCCCGAAATCTGGGACAAGCGCGATCTAGATTTTTGGTCTAGGTCGCACTTATCAGGGAAAAGTCATGCTTATCAGGAAAAAGGTGCAACTAGGTCATAAATTTTGGTCGAATAAGTGCGACTCGGCCCGAACTATTTAAAAAAAAAAAAAGGCTACCAGCTTGGACGATGGGGCAGGCACTGAGCCAAGATTGGTTCAGATCTACCACGAGGGGTTCATATCTGTGGCGGATGAAGGTACAAACCAGTAGGAACACTTGAAAAATCAAATATCTGAAAGGATTGACCAAGTGGAGTCGCCAAAACTGTTGTGGGGATTTCTCCCCTACTACGTGCAAAAGAACCTACCCTAGATCACCCAAATCATAGGGTAGAGTTCAATGGTGCAAAAGATTACTCGACTTTGACTAACAACTATAAACGATAACAATTTTTATTTTTTAAATACATTATACGAACTAATGAAAAAAATAACAAAAAATACCTTTCTTTTGAAGTTGGGCCACTGTAGCCGTCTCAAAAGTGGTCCTACGGCTCCACGGTTTGGGTCTCCCGTCTACTCCACTATTGGTTGTCATATAGGGGGAATGAATCCAAATAGGTATGGAGAAAGCTCAACATACACAGTGGGAAATGATATGGAAAAATATGGGGATAACGGTGATAGGTTTTTTGAGCCATGGTATTTAACTATGGTTTTTGACCCATTCTCATTTTTAGGGTTTTTTGGTCCTGTTTGGAGAGAGTGGGGATAAATCACAATAAATGCTCAACTTCCCTTCATTTATGAGGAAGGACTAATAATGTTTTGGACCATATTTGGTGGAATTTTAGTTGTGAAGGTCAAAATGGAGGAAATAATGGTGGGAATATGATGTATGACTATGGTTTAGACCATGGAAAGCTAGGCGAACAGTTTTTTGTGTTAACAAAAATATCGCCAATACATAAAGTCTGCACGAAATCAATAGTCCCGTCAACAAGATGCTTTCCTAGTTATTGATATATCTAATCATGATGATTCTAAACCTAAATAAACTATCTAGGAAGTTGAGCAAGATTTGCCGACATTGAAAAGGGAAAAATTGGATAAAGATGATGGAGTAGAAACTAAAAAGGGTTCGATTGGGATGAAAATGGTAATAAATGATGTTCCAAATATCATATTAAAAAGAAAACTTCTCTGCCACCTTCAGCTTGTCATATTGTTAACGCTCTTCAAAATTTATGGAAGGAGGAAATATCGTTGTATGTATAGGGAAATGCAGATGTGAAACATTCTTGTGGTGCTAATTTTCAAAACTTAATTAATTAATATCAGGCCAAGATCTATTATCTAACTGATAATGTAAATTATCTACAAGATAATGTTTCAAAATTAAAAATGTAGAAGAGAATGTTGAATGAACAACACCAAAGTGAAGTCATTGAACTCAAAAAGAGATTGAATATTTGTGTTACTGGAACTACAATTAATACAACGAGTGTTAATATTTTTGTTAATCTAGGTGTTAATTAAGGAAAAAGTAAATCAGAAATAACCAGTATGTGAGTATTTCTTTTCAGTGTGTTTTGTTTTAATGAGCATATTTTCATTTACAGGTAAGCTTCTTTTATCTTACTTAAATTGATAACATTTCCTAGTTCCTTAAGTTTATATTTATAATAAGAAGTAGTTGCAAAATCAAATATTCTGTCGCCACTTCATTTTCTTTACTATTTTATTTATTATGATTCTTATCTTCTCCTTTGAACTATGTTGTAGGAAGACTATCGAGCTCCAATTTTGTCGAAGATAAGTTAAAATTATTTGATGACCAACGTAAAATGGCATATGGCGTGACGCGTAAGCTTTTCAAATTACTAAGGAGATCCTTTAGAATCGGTTGTTATGATATATATATTCTCAACAAAATAGTTGAATTTGAACTATTAGATTAATGTGGGGAAATACTATTATACCTTTTCCTAAGTTAATTATTTTGGATCCTCATTTTTGGGAGGTTCAATTGTTCTGCTCTTAGACATAATCATCATCAGTTTGTATATATAGGAAAAAAATGATATCAAAGAGGGGTTCTTTCCAACTGGAAAATGGTGTATGCTTTAATTAGACTTAATGACATTATCTTTCCATTATGATTAATATATATGAGTTCTTCCTATATATTGATTCATGTTAACTTTATCATTAAAGTCGTTACATTGGGATTTGTTGTATCTTTCCCTTGTGCAAATTAACTGCTCAAATTATAAAACTGTTTGGTCTATTGATTGCTGTCATAGATCTACAATTAAAATTTTATATCACCATTTCTATAAATGTTCATTTTGTCGCATCTATTTATTTCAGTTTAAATTGATTTGATTTCGGTCTCTTGTTGGATGATATATTAGAACATTTAAATTTATGATTAGTTTTGGTTAGTATATGTTTTGTTGCTAATTGAATCCTCAATCATATGTTTATATGTGATGCATTACTTGATGAGAAAGACCAATTAATTGGGTTTTTTTATGTACTTAAATCTGGATTGGTTACTTGACATTGGTTGGTGAGCGATTTGTTCTTTCCTATTTTTCACAAATGTCAAAATTGTCTTTGTGGTTTAATGGGAATATTTGATTTATGTTCTATCAAAATCGGTTAAGTCTAGTTAATTATTAAATATATTGATCAAGATTTATTCTAGATAGTTCACTTTTCATTTCATATGTTATATAAATAGTGTTATTTAGGCCAAATCATTTTGATTAGGATTAAATATCTAAGAACATCTCGTGTATCCTAGATCTATTGAGTAGGTTGCTTGCACTACATATGAATGTGTTGGTATGCTTTATTAGAGTAAGTCATTATTTATTTGTTTTAATTAATATTCTACTCAATATACATACATACATACATACATACATACATACATACATACATGCATGCATGCATACATACATACATACATACATACATACATACATACATACATACATACATACATACATACATACATATATATATATATATATATATATATATATATATATCATTCTTTCTAAACAAATATAAATATTTGGGATCCCTGCATTGTATATATCCATTTGTATAAAGTTAAGATTTCTCTACTTGTAAATACACATTTAGTTAGTAATTTTTGTGTTTGTTTTCTTTAGTGTAGTGTTTGATTCGTCAATAATCTAGGCCAACAGAGGTGTAAAATCCAAGAGGATTGGTTATTTCAATGCCTTGGGGTAATTAGACACCCTTAGACTGGATCAATTCCTCCTTGTTGATTCTATTCCACAACTTCCACATCAATAAAGGGCATTAGAATGAGGGCCAAATTAAGCCTCCTCCTAATCTTTCTCCCAAAGTCGCTCACAACCACTCTAATCCTCCAGTTACAACTACTACCACCACTGATACTCAAACAATTCTTGTATCTACTTCGTTACCACATATTATACACTCTCAAAGCGATCCTTCCACCTCAACCCTTGCACTTGATGATGCAAAATTTCGAAAACTTGTCGAAAACTCTAATAAGCTTATAGTTAGAACCCAATCCCATATAGAAAGCATCCTAGGGGTACATGATAGTATAATTTTTTTCTCTTGGATACATAGATTTAATCAACCCCTGCTTGAGATTGCTACTGAACAGGTTAAACTTGAAACAACTCCCCAAAGAGAACATAACCAACACCAAAAATATTTCAATCGAGGTGAATCACTTTCACCACTTAGACCATGATTTGTGTTTGGATAAGGTGGATCAAGACAACCACCTTCCCCACCTGAATCACCTTTAGGTTCATCTAGTGACAACGCATCCGAGGAAAGTATCTATGAAACTCACTCCAATCACTCTTCTACTTGTTCCCATGAGTCTAAAATACAACCTCATATGGCTCATAATCAAAACCCAAACAGACCATGGATAGATCATGACTTTGTAGCCGTTCCTAGGCCACACCATCCTTTGCCCAAAAATCCCAAGAATAAAATATGATCCTGATACCAAACAACATGTTGATGATCATATCAAAAGGTTCATGCTGGCCATGAGACTTAGGAGTGTCAAACAAGAGGATATATTCCATATAATATTTCCATATAATTTTGAGGGTAAAGCCACCACTTGTACTTTACCCAACCAACAGGTTCTATAACTTCCTGGGAACAATTTGAAAGAGTGTTTTTCGAGAAATTTGGGGATGACAAAACTCATGAAGATCTCGTAATGGAACTATCCAAAAATAAAATGGAGCCCAAGGAGAAAATCAAATATTTTAATAAGATATTTCTCACTTTAAGAAACAAAATCCCAGAAGATTCCATGCCAGTGGAAAACTTACAAATAGATTACTACATGAAGGCATTAGCTCATGAAACTGTTGTGTCGGTTAACCGATCTCATAAGGCTACATTACAACAAACATTTCATGAGGTAGGACAAGTATAAAAATATATGCTTAGCCTCATGACTACCACTCAATTTCAACCTGATCAACCTTCTCCTTCTAAGAAAAATACTAAATCCTCTTACAAGACCACACTGCTAAAAAATGATCAATCTAATATAGACTTGGGAAGCATTAATAAATCTCTCCAAAAGATCTGTAATGAGATTTTTGACATTAAATGTAATTTAGGTGATTCACATAGGCCTTATTTTAGAATACATTTCTAGTCTCAATCAAATAAAAAGGTTCCACCATGAGAGGTCTTAACTACAGAATATTTAGTGGAAGCACTTAAATCTCTAGTTACCATCTTCGAATCACACTCAGATAAGGATAGTCAATTAGTTGATCAAGCGAAAGAAAATGAGGATGAAGAATAAGTGGGATTTCGGGTCTACAAATCAGCAGCAGAAGATGGGAAAAAGTGGCCCTAATTCACAACCCAAAGGACAGAGCAAGGATGAACAAGTCCCAACTACCAGTCCAAGACATAGGAAAAGAAGGGTAATGGGAAATCGAAGGACATCGACAAGTTGTGTGAGTTCCACAAAAGCACCTGGAACAACACTGATGAATATCGCTTAAAACAATCATTGTTAGCTGAGACAAAATCTCCAGATCTAGACTCTAACTCAAACACTAATGCAGAGAAAGAAAGGGGAAATCAGATCATTGACATGGAACATAGTGCCACCATTACAACCACAAATATCCAACCAGAAGAGTTAGAGGATCCAAAGGAAGGGGAGTGTCTCTTCCATTTGCAACTATGGGTGTATGGGACGTCACTACATTTAATTGTTGATAGTGATAGTTAGAAGAAGATCATCTCGGTCGAGGTCATCAAAATATTGAAGCTTCCAACAGTTCCACTTCCCTAACCCTATGATAATTATTTACTGAGCTAGGGACGAGACATCCACACCAATCAATAATGCTTTCTCTCCTACGTCATCAAGCCCTTGAAATATGAGGTAATGTGTGATGTTTCCACACTTGAAGTTTGTGATGGTATTTTAGGACAACTAGATATATGGAAAAGTCATGCTTTGTATGAGTATATACCTCATAGTTTCATTATTACTTTGGGAAAGAAACTCTACAGGTACCAGATACACTTCCTACTACTGCAGTGTCTCTTATCACTTTGAAGCAGTGTAGGAAGGTAATATCTCAGATAGGGAAATTCATACTTGCCATGGTTCATTTTTAGGGTGAACAAACTATCATAACAACATCCACCACCACCACACAAAACCCCGTTACACAGTAGAAATAGGTGGACAAGATCGTGGAATCATACAAAGACATCTTCACCACACATGTCGGGGTTCCAGTATATTTCCAGGTCAAGCATTCCATTGATTTGATCCTTGGTGCGCCTTTACCTAATGGGATAATATAAAGGCATTCCCTCATGGAGAATGAAGAGATAAAATTCCATATTGAATAATTAATCCAAAAGGGTCATATTCAACCCAACTACTCACCTTGTGGGACCCCAATTGTGTTGGTACAGAAGAAAGATGGGACATGGAGACTATGTATTGACTAACGAGATCTAAACAAGATCATAGTTTAAAATTGGTATCCCATTCCCTGGATCGACGAACACCTTGAACAGATCAAGGGGGGTCAAGTATTTCAGCAATATTGACCTGAAGTCCTTCTATCATCAAGTGCGAATTGAGTAGGATGATGTATGGAAGACTGACTTCAAATATTTGGAAGGCATTTTTGAGTTGTTGGTCATGCCTTTCGGCTTGACTGATGCTTCGATAACCTTCATGAGGATATATGGATGACATTATATGACCATTCACCAATTCCTTTGTGATTGTATATCAAGATGATATCCTCATCTATAGTAGATCATGGGAGAACATTTGTAGCATATTCACCAGGTCCTCCAAAGCCTGTGACAACACAAGTTATATGCCAATCTACAAAAATGATCATTTGGCATGGAAAGGTTTTAGTATCTGGGATACATCATGGATGAACATGGTGTTCATGTATATCTAGCCAATATCCAATCCATTTGCGATTGGCGAACCCCGATGACTCTCACAGATCTTCGTAACTTTTTAGGCCTTGAAAACTTCTATCACAAATTTATGTTGGGATTCTTTAATATTGCTTGGTCCCTTATCCAAGTGATCAGAGGTGGATCTAAGGACAAGTTCATATGGTACACGCCACAACAACACACATTTGAGGCGTTGAAGCATCAGTTATGTTTGACATCTTTCCTTACCTTACTAGATCTTCAACAACCCTTTGAGATCGAGACAGATGCTTTGGGCTACGCCGTTGGTGCGGTCCTCACTCAGTATGAACATCTAGTGGCATATCATAGTGAGACACTTTTAGTTATAATCTACAAGTACCTCACCTATGACGAGTAAATGTACTCCATTGTCCAATCTTGCTGCCAATGAAAGCATTCCATCCTTGGAAAATAAAAAGTCATCCACACTGATCATAATCCCTTGCAGTTCATGCAAACCCAAGGAAAATTACAGAATGACCGCCACTAGAAGTGGTCAAATTACTTGTAGCAGTTCCACCTGAATATTAAATATAAAAAGGGAAACACCAATCGAGTCATTAATTTCCTCAGTCCCTCCAATAGCAAGATTAATCATGGTGCTCAACTCTTGCGGCAACGAGACCTCTAGATGGCATCAACTAGATGAAAATGACCCTGAGTTCACTCCCATCTATCAAGCCTTATGTGTAGGTACACCAGTGGAAAACTTTCATCTTCATGAAGGATTTATATGCCACCTGGTCATTATGGTTAGGTGGCAGTATTTATTCTATCACAGCAATATTGGGACAAAGAATAAATTCACAAGTGATTCAATGACAAATTACACATGAAATGATATAACGGTACTAAAATAGGAGGTTACAGCTCTGTATGATCAATAATAGAATGAGTAATACAATACAATGTCATGCAGAATGCATGAATTCGAAGCCTTCGAATTCTCTAGGAGGTCATTCGAATTGCATGGATGGGTGTAACTTAACTGAATGTCAACAATAGTAGACACACTTAGTTAACCACTAATCTATCCATAACTGACTCTCACACCGAGTCCTAACCGAATTGGAGTGAAATAGATGACTGAGTATAACTGAATGTAATTTGAAAACATGTCACTGCATTCCAAATAGTAGGTGGTAGCACATCACTAACTCCAATTATCTCCATTGGAGTTAACTGAAGTGATACTAGTCATCATAAGTGGTTGGGGGCGCATTCATTCACTCCAGTTCATCCCAATTAGTCCAAAATAGACAATTGCATGTGGAGGTTCCTTTACAACTTACCTTAACTAATTTTTAGGTGAAAAAACAATCAGTTAGCAATTAGGTGCACTTATGAAACTCAAATCACCCCAGAATTGCTCCCTGTTTGAAGGAGGAAGCCCAGTTAGCCTCCCCGATTGAAGGAGAAGGCTTAGTTGGCCTCCTTCATTGAAGGAAGGCATGGGTGTGATAATTCTAATTTCATAGTGTGATCATTTGATTACAATTAAGTCAATTAAACTTAGGATAGTGGGTAAATAGGACAAATTGACCAAATAAGTGTGTATGTTGGGTAAATCACTCCAACACCCCCCATTAAGCTATACTCAGGAGGAGTAAAATAAAATACATGAAATTATAGGGCCCCGAAAATAAAGGCCATATGTTACACTATACAAAAAGTAACTCTAACAATGCTCAAAATAAATCTAAGTGAGGAAAGAGGGAAAACCCAGTGGGAACGCCCCCCCCCTCCCCCCCCCCCAAGCTGAACACTGAAGAAGTAAACTGATCACCCTGATGAACTCACCCCCTATAGTGAATGGAGGTAAGTGAAATTTTTCCTATAAATCTCTTGGTGAATATATCTACAATTTGCTCATCTATAGGGCAGTATTGCAGAACTATGGTCCTATCATGCACCAACTCCCTCATGTAGTGCATGTGAATCTTTATATGTTTGGTCCTCTTCCTGGTAACTGGATTTGTGTAGATCTTAATAGTACTTTTATTGTCACAAGATATGACTATGGATAAAGTACTACCAATCTCAAACTCTAAAATAATGCCTTGCAACCAAACAACTTGGATGCAAGCATTCATTGCTCCCCTATACTCAGCCTCTGCTGAAGACAATGCAACCACGGTATGTTTTTTTCTGGACCAGAAAATGGGGCCATCGCCAAAAATAAAGACATACATAGAAGTGGAATTTCAATCTATATAATCCCATGCCCAATCTGAATCTGTATAACCAACCAACTCTAGCTCAGAGTCTGTAGCATAGTGGATGTCATAGGACCTGGTGCCTTGAATATACTGGAGGATCCTCTTGGCTGCCTTACAATGGAGCTCATGAGGATGCTTCATGTATCTTGATACAGCATTCATGTCATAACAAATATCAGGCCAATAATGTGTCAAGTAAAGCAAGCTATCAATCAGCTGGCGGTAGATAGTGCAATCCATGGGTGGAGTGTTTTTTCCGCCTTCAAGGTTGATTCCTGAGAGAAAAGGGAATGGTGCAGCCTTACATTCATCCATGTTAAACTTCACTAACAGGTCTAAAATGTATTTATACTTATTTACCATTATCCCATCAAAATGTTGTGCATATTTGAGCCCCAAAAATTGTTTCAACAGGCCCAAATTGCTCATCTCAAAGGCATCATGAAAGGCAGATTTTATGAATGAAATGGAAGCAAGTGTGCTTCCAGTAATCAAGAGATCATAAAAAAATAAAACAATGATAATTAAATGACCATCATGATTCTGTATATACACATTCATATCATACTTACACCTTTGGAAGTTTTGTGAAAGTAGAAAGGCATCCATCTTGGCATAACATGATCTTTGGGCTTGCTTCAACCCGTATAATGACTTCTGCAATTTGAAAACCAAAGTAGGATCTGAAATGTATCCCTAAATATGATTCATTTATATCTCCTCATGAATATCTCCATGTATAAAGGCACTCTTGACATCCATATGATGCACTTCCCAGTGCTTGGATGCAGCAATGGCCAAAACTAGGCGGATGGAGTCCATCTTTGCCACCGGTGCAAAGGTCTCATGATAGTCCACTCCTTGGACCTGGGAGAACCCTTTTGAAACCATCCTTGCATTATATTTTCAGGTTGTTCCATCAGCAGAATTTTTTTTCCGAAACACCCACTTGCATTGAACTAATTTCCTCACAGGCGGAAGGGAAACTAGCTCCCAAGTAGCATTTTTTCGAAGAGAACTAAACTATTCGTCCATGGCAGCTTGCCAACTCGGATCTTTCTGAGCATGTTATTAAGACTTAGGATCTGAACCAATCATTAAATAACATGTCTCTAAGAGTAAATATTCATGGAGATAGAGCGCAATACCTACTCTTTGAAATTCAGACCGGGTTCTTCCTCGATCAGCAGGATTTCCAATGTTTTCTCCAGTGGAAGAGAGTGTCTTCTTGGCCCAAGTTGGGATATTTTTTTTCACTTCAGAATATGATTCTAAATATGATATTTATTTCTCACTGATATCAGATATCAGTTATTCAAAATAGTATTCATCAATCCCACTTTTATCACCCGAATTGTCCGCAGAATAGGAGGGAAAATCAACAAAATTTTCTTCAACTAGCTCTACCTCTTGGAGAGGCTCATCAAACCAAACACTTATTTCGATGAAAATTTGATTTGCTATGATATTCAGTAGATTCAATACATTGGATTCTTATGGCTATCCAATAAACCAACATTCAGCACTTTGTGGTTTCAAATATTTCCTCTTGTCAGACGGAATCTGGGCCCATGCAGTGGACCCAAACACCCTGAAATTTGACACATCCAGAATGTGTCCGAAATAGGATTCGAAAGGTGTATTTCCTTTCATGAAGGAGTGAGGTAATCTGTTATGAATGTGTGCAGCAACATTCGTGGTCTCATCCCATAAATTTGCAGCCGTTCCTTTTGCTTCTAGCATGCATGTGGTCATCTCCTTTAGAGAGTGGTTTTTTCTTTCCGCTACACCATTTTGCTGAGGAGTGCAGGGAATGGAATGTTGGATATTGATCACACTCTCTGAAAATATATTCATAAATTCAGAACTGATATATTCCCATCCATTATCAAATATCAGAGATTCGATCTTTATCCTAGAGGCATTCTCAACCAGTTCTTTCAATTCAATGAATTTATCTAAAACTTCATATTTTTTCTTAATGAAAAACACCCAGGTGTATCTAGAAAAATCATCTATGAAGGTGAGTACATACCAATATCCATTAATGGATGTGATGGGAATTGGTCCGCTGATATCAGAATGTAACAGCCCTAATATACTTGATGCTTTGCAAGCCTTCCCTCGATCAAACTTATGCTCAAATTGTTTTCCCACAACACAACCCTTGCAAATTCCTTTGGTAGTTCTGATTGTCAGGAGGCCTTCAACCATGGAATTTTAATGAAGTTGCTGCAAGTAATTAAAATTTAAATGACCAAATATCTCATGCCAAAGTCTATTGACCTCATTTCCATGAGTCAAAAGAGCGGTGGGATTTGCATCCTCCAGAAAATGGGAAAACTCATAGCATTTTGCATGATGGTTTGCAAGGCCTTTTGCAAAAAGTTTACCGGATATAATATTAGTGATTTCTACATCATTGGGGCTGAAGGTTAGTCTCTTGGGAACTCTATTATGAGTCATTTGATATACACTCAGGAGGTTGGAGGCCAAGGAGGGCACATACAAAACATTAAAAAAAACTGCCATTTTCAAGTTTGAGTGTACCTTGTCCTTTCGAAAATATGGTGGAATCATCTCCCATGTGGATGGGAATGCTTTTGTTAGTGTCCAGGGAGGAAAATAAATCTCTTCTTTCCATCATGTGATTCGAAGGTCTAGATTCTATGAGAAGAGCCTTGGGCTTCAAGGTGCTTTCCATGAGATCATGTCCTCTTTATTGTTGGGTACCCCAATCTTGGTTATCTTTCTTCTGAATGCTCTTCGGAAGATTAATGTTGTTTCTCTTGAGAAGAGAGGTCAACTCATCAATTTTCTTCTTCATGCATGCATGTTTAGGGTGGAATCCCTTCCCACAGTAGGAACACTTGACTTTCTCCTTTCCTTGATTTCCCTTGTTCTTATGTTTCTTTGAGCCGAAAGGTTCTTCTTTCTAGTTCTTTTCTTTAGGATTTGGAGCATCAAATTTATCATTTGGATTCTTCTGCTTCCCTTTTCCCTTTGAATCACTTGACCGTGAAGCAAATAGAGCTTGATCTTTTGAGGATCTGAGGATCCCCATCTGAACAATCTTGTCATGCTAGTTTGTAAGGGTTTTGATGAGGGCATCAAGAGAAGGAATTTTCTAGTTTGGGGTTGTTATCTTCCCTATATGGAATGTTGAAACAAATACTGAATAGTCTGGAAAAAGTTTGGAGAGGATAGCTAGGATGAGCTGGCCATCTTCCTTCTCCACCTTGCACTGCTTTAACTGGAGCACCAAATGTTTGAATTTTGTGAAAAATTCATTCATGGATTCAAAGCTGCCTGGATTTAGAGAGATCAACTCGTTCTCAAGCTGATAGATCTAAAGATCATCTTGTTTATCAAACAAGGTAGCAAGATGATCCCAAATCTCCTTCAGAGTCTTCAATCCCAAGATGTGGAAAACAAGATCTTTGGAGATAGACAACCACAAGAAACCATAAGGCTCATCCAGCTTATTCCATTATTTTATCTTCTCTGCAGCAGCTTTAGGATCTAATTTTGTGTTCATTGTGACCAAGTAGAGCCCTCTTGAACGAAGCTAAATCTCCATACCCTTCTTCTTTTGATGGTAATTGAAGGAGGTAAGAGGATCCGAAGATGAAGCTGTGGAGATACTATAGTGAATGTAGTCAATAACCTGTAAAAACCTACAATCAACACAATAAAGTCACTGTAAGGTTAGACAACCTGCACATTTCAGATCTTCATCACACCCAACATAATTGATCAAGCAAGCTTGATCAACAATTCCTTAACTTGGGGTATTAAGTGGTAAACCTTCTGCTTCTGGTGCAGTGTTAGAATTTGAGGTTTTGCTCAATTTTGCATGCAAGATCCATAAAAAATCATGTTTTTGAAGAATAGAGATTCATCTTTCCATGGCTCTAATACCATATTAATTCTATCACAACAATCTTGGGACAAAGTATAAACTCACAAGTGATTCAATGACAAATTACACATGAAATGATGTAACGGTACTGCAATAGGAGGTTGAATATCTGTATGATCAATAATAGAATGAGTAATACAATACAATGTCATGCAGAATGCATGAATTCCAAGCCAATTTGAATTCTCTAGGAGGTCATTCGAATTGCATGGATGGGTGTATCTTAATTGAATGTCAACAGTACTAGACACACTTAGTTAACCACTAATCAAGCCATAACTGACTCTCACATTGAGTCCTAACTGAATATGAGTGCAATAGATGACTGAGTATAACTGAATGTAACTCAGACACATGTCACTACATGCCAAACAGTAGGTGGTAGCACATCACTAACTCCAATTATCTCCGTTGGAGTTAACTAAAGTGATAATAGTCATCAGAAGCGGTTGGGAGTGCATTCATTCACTCGAGTTCATCCCAATTAGCCAAAAATAGACAATTGGATGATAGAGGTGCCTTTACAACTCAAATTAACTTATTTTTAGGTGAAACAATAATTAGTTAGCAATTAGGTGCACTTATGACACTCAGATCACCCCAGAATTGCTCCCTGTTTGAAGGAGGAAGCCTAGTTAGCCTCCCTAATTGAAGGAGAAGGATTAGTTGGCATCCTTGATTGAAGGAAGGCATGGGTGTGGTCATGATAATGTCATAGTGTGATCATATTATGCCAATTAAGTCAATTAAACTCAGTATAGTGGGTAAATAGGCCAAAATTTACCAAATAAGTGTGTATGTTGGGTAAATGACTCCAACAGGAAGGGTACTTTGGCACTAAGAATAAATTGGCGATATTGCATAAGTATTTTTATTGGACAAAAATTTAATAAGATGTCATTTTATATATCAGATCATGCACTTATTACGCCATCGCGAAACCAACTGTCAAAATGAAGGGATTGTGCACCCCCCCTCCCACTTTGAATGGGCCATGGGAATCCATCTCCATGGATTACATGTCAGGACTACCTTCAACTAGGCATGGTAATGAGGTTGTTTTTTTTGTCATAGATCTATTTTCTAAGATGGCCATTCTGATAGCTTGCAAGAAGAGCATATCTGCTGAAGCCAATGCTAATCTGTTATTCGAGCATGTTTGGGTTCATTTTTGGATTCCACATACTATCATTTCATATAAGTACAACAAGTTCCTAATCTCCTCATCATGTTCTTGTCTATTCTATGGTCATTAATGGATACCAAGCTCACCAAATCGATTTCCTTCCAACCCCAGAAAGATGGACAAACATATTTTCACATGGGATGATATCCTTCCTTATGCTCAGCATAGCTATAACAAAGCTCTTTATAGATCTCCTTGGCATAGCCCTTTTTAGGTGTGCCTAAGTTTCCAACCACTAGCCATAATTGATGTAGCTCTACACCTTGCATCCACACATGAGGAATATTTCCATGCTTAGGCTAAGGATGATAATGCCACTAGATTTATTGAATGAATCCAGCACATCCACCAATAGGTCTGTGAAATTTTGGAAAAGGAAAATACTAAGTACAAGAAGAAACATGCCCATCATCGAGCTCCACACAAGTTCCAGGTGGGCGGTAATATTTGGTTTCATTTACAGAAAAGAGGCTCACATGACCCCATCGCAAGCTTCATCCACTTCGATATGGGCCATACACCATCACCAAGGAAGTTGGTGACAATTCCTTTGAATTAAGCATTCCTCCATTCCTTGTCCTGCACCCAGTATTCAATGTGGAGCTCATTCGACCATATATTGTACCACTGTTGGACACCTACGAGGTGACAGAACAATTGACACCTACAGAGCTTAATCCCAACTACATGGAACAAGAAAATATTGAACAAATCATGAACACACAAGTTAAGGGAACCCGCCAGTAGAATATCCAACTATATTGAGTTGTTAAAGCAGGGAAACACCTCAACCATGGCAAGTGGCTGAATAGGAGTTAAGCTCAACAGAATTTTCCCAATTTGATGGGGGCACTCAATGCAATGGATACCATTGATTTATAAGGAGGATTATTTATCCATATGGGTCTAATTTTCCACCCACCTATTCCATTGGATTAAAACAATTTTTTTGTTTTGGCAATTTTCTCGTAATTTTCTATAGTTTTTTGGGTCCCAAAATTTTGAATCCGTTTTGAGGCCCTAAATAAAGTTTTTTGGAGATTTGGGAGTCAAATGGTTTTTCAATAGTATGCATTTTTCTTCAATCTAAATTTTTAAATCTCAGATAGACCTTTCCAACAGGATATTGAGCGCCCCAAACAAACATTGTATGCAAAAGTTATGACCCCGAGAAGTTGACTGTTCAACTAACCACCTTGGGGCCACAAAATTTATGATAATTCATCTCTTAGGGTTAGGTTTATGGTTTCTTACTCTCCAAGGATTTATTATAAAAGGCCCTTAAACCTCCTTTTTTATTCAATATGTCACGAGTGTACGTAGCTTCCACATCTCTTCTCAGAGATACAACTACCATGATTCTAGTTGCTTTTGTTTTACTATGTGTTATGTTTCATTCATTTAACATAATTCGAGTTTATTGTATCACTGTGTTTATTGCCATATATTTGTGTGTGTGTATTCTCTTTCATTTTTTTCTCACATAAATCCATATCAGTGGTATCATAGCTTTCTTCTTTCGTGGTTTCTAAGTGCATGTCCTTGACGATATTTAAATATTGATATTTGGGTCTCGAACTAGTTGAGCTTGGGTAAATTAACTCTTGTCATCCTAGGACGCCTCACATTGCAGGATAAGAAAAGATAGATGACGGAGCAGGAGATCCTATTAAATTGTTGCTCGAGGAATCCCTCACGCTGAAGAGGAATGAGATAATGGATAAATTCTCCTACATCCTTCGAAGAATGTGTCAGAATTATAAATCCTTGATGGAAACAATACTTCTATAAACAAGCTAAGGATCTAGGCACTCAATTAACCTCACAGAAAATTGCAAAGAATTAGCATAAGGAGAGAAGAAGAATAATCATGAACACACATTAGGAATGATGAATTAATGAAGATTGATATTATTACATAGGTAATAAATCCTTATAAATTAAAATATATTTTCCAGAAGACAACTCAAGCTATCTCATAAAACATGCTTACTAAATATGATAAAACCCCATAGGTGAATAAACCAATTTCCTAATTAGACCAAGAGCTCATGAATTAGTTAAGGAATGAGTGAGTGATGATGTGTAAATGAAAATATTTCTAATAATGGAATGTGGAGAGAAAATTATGGAGGATGATTTTTCCATAAAAGATAGCAGTTTCCTAGTTGACTAGCTTTACCTTATCCACTGAAAAGCATGAATAAAGTAGTCTAAAGGAAGAATCTACAAGAAGTCGCAGTTGCTAATTCTAGTAGTTAATAAAGTTAGCAAGATCAATCCAGAATAAATATAAAATATCTCATAGGTTATATATGCCAAGTGTCAACCATGTGGTGCAAGGGGATGCCAACTATCTAGGCTAGTGGGTAGGAAACTAATCAAATAATGATTAAATATTTTATCCTAAGTATTAAGTGGGTTTATTATATCCCAACAGAATTTCAATGTCAGCGGATGTACCTTAATGAGAATCCATTTTGGGGGTGCAACTTTCTTAAAGTGTAATGAACAATAATCATATTAAATGGTTCAGTAACTCTTACACACAAATTTCGACAAACTAGCTACTATGTAGGGAAAAATTTGAACTTGAGGATCGAGTAGAGGGGGGATTCAGTCAGATCAACAAGGAAAGGGAATGGTCATGAATTTTCAGTTTCATAAGAACAATGTTTTGGGTCCTTTTATGTTTCAAACATCATCCAGGATCTTGGGAGTCCCAACATATGCCAACTAGAACCTTTACAACTTAGCCTCCAACAACTAGTGGTGATAGGATTGGACTAAGGGGGGACTTCATAACTATGATATGGAAGTATGGGTCAGTATTAGAAGGTTTTAACAGGTCTAAAACATATTATATAGGTTCTGGGGTTTGCACTGGTGAAACTATCTTTTAGGAAAACTCCTTGGGTTCGACTTCTAGCCTTCCCAAACAGTGAAAGGGAGATATGAATTGAATGATTGGGAATTAGAAATTGTAAATGGGTGTATCAGAAATATATCATAATAGAAATGATAATAATTAATTATAGGGATGGTTTTTTATACTGATAACAACAAAACTAGTAAAAAAATACATGTAAAACTAGATAGGGTCAAATTATCTCATGAATTAGCTTATAAAATCAACTTGAACTAACATAAAAATTGTAGAGTATTTATTATAAAATAAATGACATCAACAAGTCAAAAATAAACTCATAGGTAACTCATGAAACAATCTTCATGATTCTTACATAACTATAGTGCAATAAGAGGCTCTATTCACCATAGAAAAGAAGAATTTTGATCTCTAGATTCTTCACTCAGCTGGAACAATATTGGATCTGACCAATAACCTGGACATATCCTCACTAGGATCATCTTATCGATATGCTGTCAAGATCAAGGAAAAGTTTAAGAAAAATAATAAGCAGGATTTTTGGTCTACAAATCAGCAGCGGAAGCCGAGAAAAAGTGGCCCTAATTCACAACCCAAAGGGCAGAGCAAGGACAACCAAAGTACTGATAACTAGTCCAAGATGTAGGAAAAGAAAGGTAATGAGAAATTGAAGACATACACTGGAAAGTGGTGCAAGTTCCACAAATTCCCCTAGAACAACACTAATGAATTCTACTCAAAACAATCATTGCTGGCCAAGATAGAATCCCCAGATCTAGACTCTGACTTAGACATTGATGCAGATAAAGAAAGGGGAAATCAAATCAATGACGCAGAGCCTAGTGACACCATCACAATCACAAATATCCAACCAGAAGATTCAGAGGATCCATAGGAAGGGGAGAATTCATTCCATTCACAACTAAGGGTGCAAGGGACTCCGCTACATTTCATTGTTGATAGTGGTAGTCAGAAGAATATCATCTCGATTGAGGTCATCAAAATATTGAAGCTTCCAACGGTTCCACATCCCCAACCCTTTGGTTGGCTGAGTCAAGGATGATACATATGTTCCAATCAATAGTGTTGTCTCGCATAGGACATCAATCCCTTCAAAGATAAGGTAATGTGTGATGTTTCCCCACTTGAAGTTTGTGATTTTATTTTAGGAAAAACATATATGTGTAAAATCCACACTATGTATGAATCTAGACCTTGTAGTGTCATTATTACTTTGGGAAAGGAACCCTACAGGACACCAGAGACACTTCCTGCTACTGAAGTGTCTCTCATCACAACAAATTAGTGTAGAAAGGTAATACCCCAGACAAGGAATTTCATACTCTTCATGGTTTGTTCTGAGGGTGAGTGAAAGATCATAGAAACATCCACCATCACCACACAGAACCCATCTTTGTAGTAGAAACAAGTGGACATGATCGTGGAAGCATACAAATACATCTTCACCACACATGTCGGGTTCTAGTACATTGTCAAGCATTCCATTGATTCGATCCCTAGTGTTCCTTTACCTAATGGTCTAGTATACAGGAGTTCCCTCATAGAGAATGGATAAATCAAACGCCATATTCAAGAGTTAATCCAAAAGGGGCACATTCGATCCATGTTCTCACCTTGTGGGATCCCAATTGTATTGGTACAAAATAAAGATGGGACATGGCAAATCTGTATTGAATACTGATCTCTAAACAAGATCATAGTCTAGAATCAGTATCCCATTCCTCGGATCAATGACCTCCTCGACCAGCTTAAGGGTGTTGGACACAATGGACACACCGAGAGGGGGGCTAAATCAGTGTGAGAGAAATTTAAACATTTTTCACCTTCAATTAATTAACCAGAGTATATCAAGCAACATGTTATCAATTACATATGCTAAATCAATCATGAGTCATAAGAACATTCATCACATCAAAGAGACACAAGAATATATGGAAATTTTATATTTATTTATTATACATGGAAGACTACAATCTTCTTGATTACAATTAGCACCAATTGATGAAAAGAGCACCAACTCTCATAATAGGACCCAACCTGGTTTTCTTGGCTCCAACTAAGAAGGGTTTCAAGAGTCCAATCCTCAAGTGCAATATTCTTCTTGTAGGAAATCATATGGCTCTGTTGCACAAACAACCTATTCTATCCACATGAATCTATACTCATCACTCTGTTGGTCAACAATGCTCATCAATCTCTGGTCAATCTGCTCATCATTATTTTCTATTGGTCAATCTCTGCTCATCACTCTTGTCAATCTGCTCATCCACGTCTATTCAAAGTCCTCATGCCAAGTAAAAATTTTCATGTCTTTATCACCATCAAGAGTATTCATAATAGTATCATCATCATATGTAGTAAACCCCAAACTCAGACTTGTTCAATACTGCTCAACCTGATGTAGATGACATCAACCTTGTGACTGTTGTAGATGAAGTCAGAAGTAGACTGTTTTCATGCATCATCATTGTGTTTACATCATCAATAGTGTACACAGTATCATTATAGTGCATATATCATAATGTAAAGGTGTGCATCACATCATCATCATTTGCATATGCATTGTATATGCATCATCAACTACTTAACATTGTGCATATTTACACATCACTTGTATACATGCCAGCATAGTCATTACTATTCACATCATAGTATTGTTCACATACTAATCACTCATATTATTTAGTATCATCATATCATCATCTTACTTTTCACTATAGAAGATATGGTAATGTGTTGGTAAAATAAACAAGATATCCCAAATCACAAGCACTTCATAACTATGTGTACATACTTCATTGTATGCCATTGTACATACTTCATAATGTATCGTGTAGGTGAATGCATCATATCAACATCAGAGTTATCATCATCATAGTCCATAAAAATGCATCATCACTTTGAATGTGCATCAAACTAGTACATGTACCACTGAATTTACTTAATCATTTCACTACTGTATGCATTTATTACTGTAGTGTACATATATCATCATACATCATCCTCATATTATCATCATGCTACGATAGTATGCATCATTACAACTTCACACTAAAAATTTACCGTTGTATTTTCCATTGTATACTCATTGCACAATCATCATACAATATATTTTGATCATACCTTACATGTCAAATCTTGTATTTGTCTACTGCTATACACGTGGATAGTTTGTATGTGATGGTTAAAACTTCAAACTTCAAACCATCTCTGTGGAAGATCGAGTATGCAATTAAATTAGGGACTATTTATTTATCATACACCTTGGTTGGAATGGTATGTTCATGCTGATGACACCCCTTGATAAATAAATCAGATTGTGCAAGATCTTGAGTTGTGTGAAGACATCGAGGTTAGTGTGGAAGGACTCCAACACTCAATCCATCGAATTGTTTACCTCAACCCACATCCTATTGTTTTATATTTCCCTGCTGGTGCTCCTTCGCTACCTTCATGCATCCGTACTGTGCAAATATGCTGAGGATGACCTCAAGCCAAAAGTGTGAAAGTCTTCCAAGAGAATTTAGGTGCTAGTAAGATGTTGGTCAAAACCCCAAGCAAGTCTATCCTTGACTACAAATTTGGGATATGACTGTGGAAACCCTCCATTAGTCAACCAGACTCTTCATGCTTAAAGAAAGAAAATATCATGTATAAAAGAGGTACTTACATCGCTTCCATGGTAGAAAAGCCACCCAAAACAATCATGAATTTCTTCAATCATTGATCCCGCTAAAACCACCGAGTTTTTCTTCAGTTAAGATACCTCAGCGAGATTCTTTCCTTAGTCAAGCTAGTGAGATCGTTTTATCACATTCATTGGATACAAATGAAGTGTGAAAGTCATGCGTTTATATAAACATTGAAGTGGACATGTATTTTATTTTAGTGCCAACTTAAATAAGGTGAGGATGGTAAGAATTTAAATCTAAATTTGAATTTTTTTATTTTTGACTTCAAATTGTCATAAAAACCCTTCCTTCAAGGGTCAAACTTACCAATTAATTGAATGTATTTTCTTTGATACATAATAGGGTGTCAACTACACCACCAAGGGTACCATCATCACTTCTTAGGGTTCACAAGTCATTAGGTGTCATACAATAACTTCACCCCATATTCAAGGGTATCAAGTGTAAGCAAGTATGTCCAAAATTCATTTGTAATCTCCTCATTAGGGATTGTTCACAAATCATCATTAATGGTAAGGGTTTAGCAAGCCACAAGGGATTTATTAAGGATACCACCATAAATATTCCATGTCAACATCCATAATTCACCAAGTGTGTCAAACTAAAGTATCCAAGTGATATCATGTCACCCTATGTGGGTGCCAAGTCTTCTCATGTACTCAGGACCATCTTCAATATCTCATGACCACATCATCATGCCATCTAACCATGTCAAGTGCAAGTAGTGGGGTCCATGACCTTTGCAAGGGAATCAAGGTCTTCATCAGGGGTTCCAAGTCTTCATGGGGCTTCTTCATCAATCAAGGACATGATCACCGGATCCATATCATGTCAAGGAACATACATGGTCATCATCATCATACAAGAGCTCCATGACCCCAACAAGGGTTGCAAGGTTGTCACCAAAACAAAGGGGACCCATCATGCATTCCTTCAAGTTATATGGGCATAAGGACATTGTGATCAAGACACGAAGGATTCATGGAATTCTTCAATCACCTCAACCACATAAGGATACCCCAAGGGTCAATATCCATCATGCTACCTCCTGTGTGGTTGTCAAACTTTCTCCTAAGGTACCATGACACCATGAGAGCATGAATGGACACATAATGGGTCATTAATTATTCTACAACCTATTCAAGGCTTCTCCATCATCCACAAAGGCGTCCAAACCATCTCCATGGTATTCAACACCATCAACAGGGTCTTCTGCATCTTCAACAAGGTGGTTGCTTCAAGATCCATCCTTATGGGCACAGGGACCTTGTCAACTAGGTAAAGGTGATTCAAATCACAAAACCACTATGTAAGAGGTCCAAGTCACTGCAAGTGGGACTTGGTCGCATCAATGACAACTTGTGGGTCCACTGCAAGTCCATGTTGGCATCAATGACAATTTCATCAACAAAAGGGGGCAAGTATTTCAACAAGATTGACTTGAATTCTGGCTATCATCAAGTGCCAATTGAGCAGACCGATGTCTGGAAGAATTCCTTCAAATATGGGGAAGTTATTTTTGAGTGGTTGGTCATGCATTTGGGCTTAACTAATCCTCTTTCAACCTTCATGAGGATAATGGATGACAATATACAACCATTAACCAATTTATTTTTGGTCATATATCTATATGATTTCCTCATATGTAGTTTAACATGGGAAAATGTTTGTAGCATATCCACCAGGTCCTCAACACCTTGCGACAACAAAATATATATGTCAATCTAGAGAATTGCTCATTTGGCATGGAAAGGGTTCAATATTTGGGATACATCATGGACAAACATGTTTTTCATGTAGATATGACCAAGATCCAATCCATTCATGATTGACTGACACTGATGACTCTCACAAAGATTCACAACTTCCTAGGACTTGCAAACTTCTATCACAGATTTGTGCTGGGATTCTTTAATATTGCTTGGTACCTTAGCCAGGTGACCAAAGGTGTATCTAAGGCCAAGTTCATCTGGTTCAAGCCACAACAAAACACATTTGAGGAGATGAAGTAGCGCTTATGTTTGGTGGTCATCCTTATCTTACCAGATTGCAACAACCCTTTGAGATTGATACAAATGCTTTAGACTACGTCGTTGGTGTGGTCCTCACTCAACATGGTCATCCAGTGGAATATCACAATGAAACACTTTCAAATACAATGTACAAGTACCACACCTATGAAAAAGAAATGTATTCCATTGTCCAATCCTACCACCAATAAAAGAATTACATCCTTGGAAAATAAACAGTCATCCACATTGATCACAAGCTATTACAGTTTAAGAAAACCCAAGGAAAGTTACAAAATGATCGCCACCAGAAGTGGTCCACTTTCTTGTAGTAGTTCCACTTGGACATTAAATATAAGAATGGAAGCACCAATCGAGTCACTGATTGTCTCATTCAACCCTTTGTAGCAGCATTAACCACAGTTCTCAAATCTTGCGGCCACAAGACCTATAAGTGGCCTCAACTACATTAGAGGAAATTTCAACTCAAAATGGGCCTCCTAAAATGAACTAATAAAATAATATTTATTAATTTTGGAGGAAGAAAAGAAAAAAACTACTTTTTTTTTGTATTTTTGACATATCTCCTCGTGTTTTTACTCAAATTTTGATCGAGAGAGCTTGTTGGATGGGGAATTAAATTCCGCATCCAACGAGTACCCACTTGGCATACTTTTGACGGACCTCGCTAACCCAAAAACAAGAAATACCTGAAAAAATGGAATGATGATGTCATCATTCCATTTTTTTAGGTATTTCTTGTTTTTGGGGTAGCAAGGTCCATCAAAAATATGCCGAGTGGGTACTTGTTTGATGCGGAATTTAATTCCGCATCCAACGAGCTCTCCTGATCAAAATTTGAGTAAAAACACGGGGAGATATGTCAAAAATACAAACAAAAAAAGTAGTTTTTTTTATGATACCTATCCCCAAATTTATATTAAAAAAGTGTTTAATACCTATACGGTATTTAAAATTTAAAGCAATTTCATTGGCTAACACATGATGACATGGAATTTGAATAAAAGTTAAAAGGCCCATTTTGAGTTGAAATTTCCTCTAATGTATGATCATGATCCTGAGTTATCTCCCATCTATCTAGCCTTATGTGCATGTAAACAAATTGTAGACTTTCATCTTCAGGAAGGATTTCTATGCCGCCAGAGCCATCTTTGTGTTCCTTCAAGTGAGCGTGCGAAGATGATTTGGGCAGTGCATTACAATTGGGTGGCAAAGCACTTTGGCATTGAGAAGACAATGGTGGTCTTGCAAAAGTATTTTTATTGGCCCAAAATATGACAAGACGTCGACTGATATATTAGATATTGCACTTCCTACGCCATTGTGGAACCAACTGTAAAAAAGCAGGTATTGTACACCCCCCTTCCCACTCTGAATGGGCCATGGGAATCCATCTCCATGGATTACATTTCAAGGCTACCTTCAACTGAGCATGGTAGTGATTGTGTCTTTTTGGTCGTGGATCACTTCTCTAATTTGGCCATTCTAATATCTTGCAAGAAGAGAATATTTGCTGAAGCCATTACTAATCTCTTCTTTGAGCATGCTTGGGTTCATTTTGGGCTACACAGACTGTCATTCTATATCGGGACAATAGGTTCTTGATTACTTTCTATTCTATTCTATGGTCATTGATAGATACCAAGCTCACCAAAATCGATTTCCTTCCACCCCCACATTGATAGAAAAATGGAGATAGTCAACCAGATGACTGTGCATACTCTGAGAATTACAATTCTAAATATCCTTGCACATGGGATGAGAGTATTTCTTATTTTCATCATAGATATAATAGAGCTCTTCATAGATCTACCGGTCACATCCCTTTTTAGGTGTGCCTGGGTTTCCAAACACTGACCCAATTGATGTATCTCTCCCCTTTGCTTCCACACAAGAGGAATCCTCCCATGCTTAGGATGAGGATGATAAGGCCACCAAATTTGTTGAATGAATCCAGCACATCCACTAATAGGTTCATGACATTTTAGAAAAGGCCAATACTAAGTACAAGCAACAACATGACCAACATCGAGTTCCACACAAGTTCCAGGTGGGGGATAAGGTTTGGTTTCATTTCTTGAAAGAGAGGCTCACAAGACCCCATCGCAAGATTCCTCCACTTTGATATGGGCATACACCATCACCGAGGTAGTTGGTGACAATGGATTCAAACTAAGCATTCCTCCATTCCTTGGCTTGCACTTAGTATTCAATGTGGAGATCCTTTGGCCATATCTTGCACCACTGTTGGACACCTCAGAGGTGGCAGAACAATTGACATTTACAGAGATTAATTTTGACTACATGGAACAAGAAACCATTGATCTATCATAGACAGATAATGTAAGGGAACCCACCAGCAGAAGTTCCAACTATATCGAGTTTTAAAAGAAGAGAAGGTCTTCCACTAGTGGCTCATTAAGAATCAAGTTCAGGAGAAGTTTCCCCATTTGATGCCAGAACTCAACGCAATGGAGACCATTTCTTCCTAAGGGGAAAGGATTGATCCATATGGGTATAGGTGTCCACCCATCTATTCGACTGCCTCAAAATGGTTTTTCATTTTGGAAATTTTCTTGTATGTTTCTACGGTTTTTTGGGTCCCAAACTTCCAGAGCTGTTTTGAGGACCTACACGACATTTTTTGGTGATTCAAGGGGACAAATGGTTATCAATGGTATGCATTTGAACCTAGTTGAAAGCTGTAAATCTTATATAGACCTTTCCAATGAGATTTTGAGTGCCCTAAAAAAATATCGTATGCAAAAGTTATGACCCTGAGAAGTTAATTGTTCAACTAACCACCTTGGGGCCACAAACTTTATGACAATTCATCTCTTAGGGTTAGGTTTATGGTGTCTGGATATCCAAGTATTTATGATAAAAGAAACTTCACCCTCCTTTTGTTTTCATCCTTTCATGAGAGAGTGTAGCTGTCACATCTCTTCTCAAAGATACAACTACCACCATTCTAGCTACTTTTGTTTACAGTTTCTTCCATTTCATTCATTTAATAGAATCTGAGTATTAATCTTGCACATTGATCTAGGAACTAAGAATCAATCTCATCAAATAATAATCAACAAAAATCATGAAATGGTGTTAATCGGAACCATAATGGTTTCCTCTCTGTATATTCAAAAAAACAATGAATAGTTACAATAAACAATGTCAAGCAATAGCTTAACTCCATGAAGAATTCGAATACCTAAGGAGGCAATCCGAAATAAATGAGTGAGTCTAGCTTAACTGACTCTCAACCATTGGTTCACACTTAGTTAACCACTTGAACAAAACCCTAATTGACTCACCAAACCCTAACTGAAGTCGGAGTGCAATAAATGATTGAATCTCAACTGAAGGAGATCAAACACATGTCATAGCAATCCAACCATCAAGTGCTAGTGCTCCATGACTTCAATGAACACCGATGAGGTTAAATGAAGCTGAACTGGTCATCAGAAGTTGGTGGAGGCACCTTGTTGACTCCAGATCATTAAATAATAATAAATAATCATTAAATAATAATTAAATAATATATTTAATGAGAGGAGGTGCCTTCACTGACTAGTGTTAATCGGAACCAGAATGGTTTCCTCTTTGTATATTCAAAAAAACAATGAATAGTTACAATAACAATGTCAAGCAATAGCTTAACTCCATGAAGAATTCGAATACCTAAGGAGGCAATCTGAAATCAATGAGTGAGTCTAGCTTAACTGACTCTCAACCATTGGTTCACACTTAGTTAACCACTTGAACAAAGCCCTAATTGACTCACCAAACCCTAACTGAAGTCGGAGTGCAATAAATGACTGAATCTCAACTGAAGGAGATCAAACACATATCATAGCAATCCAACCACCAAGTGCTAGTGCTCCATGACTTCAATGAACACCGATGAGGTTAACTGAAGCTGAACTGATCATTAGAAGTTGGTGGAGGCACCTTGTTGACTCCAGATCATTAAATAATAATAAATAATCATTAAATAATATATTTAATGAGAGGAGGTTCCTTCACTGACTGGTTGAATTGATTGTAACCACCAGTTACTAATTAGGTGCATTAATGTCACTCAGATCACCCCCGGAGTGCTCTAGTTAGCCTCCTTGACTATAGGAGAAGGCTAAGTTAGCCTCCTTCACTGTAGGTAGGCGTGGGTGTGACTGGATGATGGCAATTAATGCTCCACTGATGTCAATTAATGTCAATTATACTTAGGATAGTGGTTTAACTAGGCCAATTTGACCAAAAAGAGTGTGTATGATGGTAAATGTCTCCAACACCCCCCCTTAAGCTATACTCAGGAAGAGTTAGAAAACATAGATGCATAAAAATGCTAGGGCCCTGGCAAATAAGGCCATAGGTCACACTGTACAATAAAGTAACTGCTTAATATAACCAAGGAAACGAGGAAAACCTCATGGGAAAAATACCCCCCCTCAAACTAAGCAGTAAATCAAGAATTGGTTCTTCTATGCAGCATCATCCTGAGACTGTGCATGTGAACCTCTCAATCCAAACTAAAGGAATATTTCTGGAGGAATCTTCCACTTTGGAAGAAGAACAATGCACTCAATTGAATCAGGAATATAAACAGCTACACGGTGAAAACTAGAACCATGTAGAGAAACTGAAATCATCTGAAGAGAGAGCAAAGGTTCTTGAGGATTCGAACCGTGTGTGGAACACTCAAGAAACTGATATGTTGTAGACTTGAAAATAAAACCATGAGTGGTAAAATCAGCCCCAATTTTTAGGAGAAAGTGTCCAAGCGGATGCAGAATGTCTTCCTCTTTACTAGTTCTGTGAGGAGATGAGCTTGTGACCAAAGGTAGAGAATCCATGGGACTCTGGAGAGAAAATGCTTGAGATCCATAATCTGATATAGCTTCAGAAATATCTAATGATTCACAAAATAAAATATCAGGAACCTCATAAGAGGAAACTAACACCAAATCCCCAGCAGCAAAATTGAAGAAGCACTGTGGTACTTGATTTTTCACACCGGAATTGGTGAGAGCAGCTACACGCATGACTGAAAGCTCTTGGATTTTAAAATAGGAAAAAAATAATATCAGATAAGAATGTAAATCAGATATAAATAAGTTCACAACAGATCCAAAACTATGAAATCAAATCATATCCCCAGCAGCAATTACGAAGGAGACTTGCGGTACTTGTTTCTTCACACCGTTGATGAGAACACCTACAAGCAGTACTGAAGGTTTATGAACCTGAAATTTTGAACCAAGAAATATCAGATCAGATCCAAATAAGATCACATCAGATCCAATAAGGTTCATATCATATCCAAAATTATGGTCAACCGAAACGGTGGATGCACAATTGTCTTTTTCTTCAAAATTCTAAATTTTGGTGCATGCAATCCTGCAGAATTTTTCTGGAAGATATAGATTATGGGGAGCAAATGTGTCACTCTTATAATCTGATATTTCTTCCAAAATATCCAATTTTTTACATATTTACACACCAGAAGCAACATTAGAGGAAGAAAAATCAAATCTCTCTTCACTTTCGGAAGCAATTTCTAGTAAATTTTGCACAGAATTCAAAGGAAAATCACCGGTGAATGTTTGCATGGAAGTGCAGCAGAGTTTTTCTTTAATATCAGAGATTTGAATGTCTTTTTCTGTTTCATCAATATTAGGAGATGAGATATCAGAGATCTCATAAACTTCCGGAGCACTAGGAGAAGGAGTCACTGCATGGAGACTTTCTTCAATTCGAATTGAATGTGTAGAAGATTCTGCTTCATCTTCATCTTGAACAACTTCATCAGAGAAATTAGAGGCTGAGACTTTTGAGTAAGAACTCTTGTGGTGCTGGATGTGATCTCCAAAGTACTATTATGATCCTCATTGTGCTTGCCAAAGGTTCTGTCCAATTTTGTCCAGACTTCCTTTGGGTATTCAGCAGAACAAATAAGGTAGTACAAGCTAGGAGAAAGGGCCAGACCTATTGCTCCAAAAGCTCTATCACCATCATTTAGCCATTCATTCTCATTCTCATAAGACTCTTTTCCAAGTCCAATAGACACCTCATAGAGACCTCGTCTCTTTAGAGATGCAATCATCTTCAACTTCCATTCCGAATAGCTTGTGAATGGGGTGAGAAGAGGGATTGATGAGTCTATTCGAAGTTGTACCTATTAAAACCTGCAAATCAAAACAAAAAGGGGCACCGTAAGGTCGGACATCCTGCACATTTTAGGCTTTCATCACACCTAGCATATTCAATCAAGCAAGCTTGATCAAAAAGTTCTTTACTTGGGGTATTAAGTGGTAAGCCTTGGCTTTTGGTGCAGTGCTGGATTTTTGAGCTATTGCTCAAATTTCATGGAGAAATCTGTCAAAAAGCTTGTTTTTGAGAGATAGATATTTGATCTGCCGTATGCTCTGATAACATATTAATCTTGCACATTGATCTAGGAACCAAGAATCAATCTCATCAAAGAATAATCAACAAAAATCATGAAATGGTGTTAATCGGAACCAGAATGGTTTCCTCTCTATATATTCAAAAAAACAATGAAACAATGAATAGTTACAATAACAATGTCAAGAAATAGGTTAACTCCATGAAGAATTTGAATACCTAAGGAGGCAATTCGAAATCAATGAGTGAGTATAGCTTAACTGACTCTCAACCATTGGTTCACACTCAGTTAACCACTTGACCAAAACCCTAATTGACTCACCAAACCCTAACTAAAGTCGAAGTGCAATAAATGACTGAATCTCAACTGAAGGAGATCAAACACATGTCATAGCAAGCCAACCATCAAGTGCTAGTGCTCCATGACTTCAATGAACACCAATGAGGTTAACTGAAGCTGAACTGGTCATCAGAAGTTGGTGGAGGCACCTTGTTGACTCCAGATCATTAAATAATAATAAATAATCATTAAATAATATATTTAATGAGAGGATGCGCCTTAACTGACTGGTTGAACTGATTGTAACCACCAGTTAGCAATTAGGTGCATTAATGTCACTCAGATCACCCCCAAAGTGCTCCAGTTAGCCTCCTTGACTGTAGGTAGGCATGGGTGTGACTAGATGATGGCAATTAATGCTCCACTGATGTCAATTAATGTCAATTATACTTAGG
>LPNX010744750.1:109278-216714 GCA_001517045.1 Pseudotsuga menziesii
TTGTGCCGGGGGAATGTAAGGCGTCAATGTATATGTTTTTTGTTCTGACATAGGTGTAGGATTAATTTTGAGTTGTCCTTGATCAATATCTTTTAATGCTTCTTCCTTCTCTTCCGTGCTTGAAAATACATATGGCGTAATTGATTCTTATTTCAACTAAATTGAGGAGTAGGATTGACGTGTATCTTTTTTTTTCTTTGTCCACATGCTTCTTAGGTTCTTCTTCTAACCGCTATATTATCAACATTTTCAGTTCTTTAACTAATTGTTTTATGTCTTCATGAAGAACTTACGTCGCCATGTCGATAGCCGATATTTTCGCTTCAAGCTCCGTACCTTTTATTTCTTCAATCCCCCCTTTTAATTCCTTTTTAACCTCTTGAGTTTTTTTATCTCTTTTAAAAACCCATAAATACCTACATCGAAGACCATTTTGTCTTATACAAAATCTTCAATTTTTTTGAATAATAATAATTTTATATTATTATTATTGTTGTTGTTGTTTTTATAAAGTATATATATTGTTTAATATATAGTTTTTTTGTTGAAAATTATATATTTATATATTAAAATAAATAATATCATTTTTTAAATTTTATTATAAAATTTGTATAATAAAATGTTAATAAAAATAATGTTATATACAAATATTATAATATATATATATATATATATATAATTAATTTTTGTTTTGTTTTGTTTTGTAGGGTTGACGTGGGGTGGCGGCGGCTTGGATTGGTGAGTGATGAGGCCAAGGGCATACAATGGGAGAGGGGACTGGTGCATGGTAGAGGTGTGAAGCAAAGTGGGAGAGGAGATGGTTGTTGGGTGGAGAGGGCATGAAAAAGGATGTTCATGTAGGAACTTGGGAAGTGGGGAGAGAAGGGATGTATGGAGAGCATAGAGAGGAGTGACAGGAGGGTGAAGGATTGGAGATGAAGCAGGACACACGAGAGGGGATTGGTGTTGGGTGGAAGGGAGAGGAAACCACAAGTATATGTGATGTAGAGAAAGTATTAGAGAAGGCAGCAAGCCACGCACAGAAGAGGGTAGCAGGCGGCAGAGAGTAGGTGGAGGAGGGTGTGCGATGGGTGGAGGAGAATAGTGGACTAGAGCACAAAAATGGGAGTAGGTGGCTAAGAGCATGTAAGGGAAGAGGCTGCGTAGAGTGGGGGAAGGGAGCACGTGGAGGTCGTACGTCTGATGCAGACTATTTGGGAGGGAAGGCAGAGCAAAATGGAGGTATTATTGGAAGACGTGGGTGTGGGCAAGGAGCTTCCAAGGGGAGGAGCTGCATTGTAGGTATTGGAATGGGAAAAGGTGTCATGGAGGAGGTGTCCATGGGTAGAAGTTGCAGGTTGGAGTGAAGGGTATGGAGCATGGAGCTGTAGGTAGTACTGAGGGTGCATGGAAGGAAGTGTGGTAGAGAGGAGTAAAGGGAGGGAGTGAACACAGGATTAGTGAGGGTTCTGCGTGCAAGGGGAATATGGGAATGTGCATCGAAATGCATGGAGCTGTAGATCGTAGGGTATTGTAGGTGGATGGAGGATGGTTATGAGAGGAAAGTGCACGAGTTGGAGAATGAGGATGAATGGAGAAAGAGAAGTGTCGTACAGTATGTTAGCACTCAGTAGGTTGTAGAAGGTAAATCCCAAGGTAACAACAAAATAACTTTAAGAAAGGGAGTTGGCTTCTTCCTTTCTAGAGAGAGATATCTAACCTATTTTTTACAGGGGCAGATATAAACTAAAATAAAATTTAGATTATGTTTGTGGTTGAAACAAGGAAAGCATACATTGGGCTATGGAGTCACAAATATCCATGAATCATAGAACTGTTTGTAGGTGAAATTATAAAAAGGAAAGGTAGCACTTGGTTACATTCAAAAGGTTGTTGGTCTAGTGATAAGCAAGAAAGAATGACAGTCCATTAACACAAACCACTAAAAAGATGAATTATGCATTAAATTTAGTTGAAAGGATTTGTGGATATCAGAAACAATAACCAAAGCATAAACATGTATTAATTATGAAACTATCACACACTCATTCCAGATATGAAATAAAACATAATGGAAAGTTTAATAGGAAGACATGCACATAAGAAAGGAAATAACAGACTGTAACTATGAAATACACATGAATCTTTGCAGTAACAAGAGAGAATTCAGCTCTATCATTTTTTATTAAGGGAAGATATCAAAATACATAACCCAAAAACATCGTGGGTTCCAACCCTGTATTCCTCTATTGAGGGTATATTTATAGTGGCATAGGCTCCCGAGACCAACCTCGAAATAGAGCCAAATTCAGTTACAATGTGGGAATCAAAATCCTAACAAATTTTGATATGGTAGATTTGCCATGATCATAAAACATACCAGGAAAACATGCTGGGATGCGCATGGTGGATAAGTTTGGGAATTTTGACAACTAGAACTCAAGCTCGCTCGATCATAATGACATTTCAGAGCACCTTCCAGCAGCCTACAACAATTTCATTCATGTCTGCATCTTCACCTATAAAATTGCTTCTAGACCATTGCTCTTTTAGCCAAAACAAGGATATGGAAACATGTGTTTGAACTTGCACGCTCTGTAAAATTCCGTAAATCCTCTTCATGAATTTCTTCATGCTAGTTCATCTCAAGAAATTATTTCCAACCCTTGATAAAAAAAACCCCTTTAAATCTCTGTCGTTCAGATTTTAAGGGCCTACCATATTCCGCGGATTTTAATCATTCATTAATCTATGCATGTTGAAATAGGGGAATCGATCTCTACTGTAGATATGAGATCAAGGGTGATATTGATCATTGAAAGCTACGGGTTCTACCAAGTTCTACAAATTAAGAAGAATACTTATCTCGTGCACATGTTCCCCTTTTCCACATCGTCAATCTCAGATAGAGACCTTCCCAGCCTTTTATCTGAGGTTTACAGAAAGCAGAAAGTGAGATTCTACCTTTCCTCAACCAAAATTCATCGTCTTCCACTTTTTTATCTTTTCCTTTCCGCCCTTTTCTTTACATACTATTGATCTCTGCAAGATTCATTTTCACTTGTTGATCTGAGATCAAGTTTGTAGGCTGCGGAAAATGAAATTTGAGATCTCTTCTTTGATGATGCTAAATTTTATGTTTATTCCATCCAATTTCTCATTCCTTTCTACACCATTGATATATGTAGGATCCCTCTGAACCGTAGATCTTGCGGATCACAGAAAGCAGGACTTCAACTTTTCTCGACAAAAATATTTTGGTATTTCTGCTTTTCGATCTCTGCCCTTCTACTCTTTTATGAGCCGTTGATCTTTGGCGGAATTTTTCTGGATCATCAATCATGCGAATCATGAAAGGAATAATTTCTAACCTTTATGACCAAATTCTTATGTTTTCCACTTTCTTCCTTCCCGTAAAATAGTGGAAAGCAGAAGGCACAATCACCAACTTTATAACCACATTTTTTGGCCTTTTCTGCTTCCGCACCTTTGCTTTCACCTTTTAACTTCCTGCTTTTTTTGGTTCATTGATTTATTTGGAATATTTTCTGAACCATCGTATCTTGGGCTACAGAAAGCAGAAATCGGGTTTACCACTTTTTATAACCAAATTTTTACCTCTTCCGCTCCCGATTTTCCTTTGGTGGAAATTATTTTTGGCCTTTGATATTGTCTGCTTTGTATCCAGGTCGTCCATTCCCTGTCATCATTCAACTAGGAGCATATTTCTTCATTTACATGCATTTTCAAGGTAAAAAAATAGAATTTTTTAAGTATTTTGCATGTCCCTTCAAACATCCGCAGAACCTCATAAACATTTTGTAAGGTCTTATGATATGAAAATTTACAGGCCTTATCCTTTCTTTCACTGACCTGATTCCTTGCCAACTATTTAGCCCAAAAATAGTGCTAACAGCTGGATCCAACTAGGGATGCTATTCTCCCTACGAGGTAGCAAAGAACCTTATACTCTAGGTACCAAATCCATTGGGTTGTTCCCAACCTTTTTCTGAAATACTCAACCTACTTTGACCTGTAACCATCAATTAAAACATTCTACAAGAAAATCCTTCTATGTAACCTATAACCTGTTACCCATCCATCCTCTTAAAATTGAAAACAACTGTAACTGCAAACCTAAACTTTGAAACTAAAATTTAAACTGTAAACAAACTGAAAAACTACTTGAAAGAAATGCTCACCGTGTCGAGCTTATTCATACTTACTTACCTACCCTACTTGATCCAACACAAATGCCGAGTCAAGTAAACTTTGACTTCCAATGAAGCCAATCAAGCAACTGATCCAAAAATTTATCTTTTTCCTCACGGTTGATTGAAATTTAAACATAGGAACATAATGTTAACATGCTATGATAAAATACTTGATCCTTACTGCAAAAAAATAACCAACCATTTTGACTGAATTTTTTTCTTCCATATATTCAGTCACAGGATCATAAAGAACATGACATCCTTCAGATTTTTCTATCATTTGCTTGCCATAATCATGCTGCTCAGAATGCCATCCATCTAGTACCCTGTCAAACTGATCTTCAACAAAATATTGAAGGGAATTCTCATGAAAGTTTTCAAATGAGACATCAAATATTTCATTCAAAATATCAGAATTTAAATTTTGATTGCTTCCAAATGTCTCAAAGGAAATATCGTTATTTTCTTCAATAAAATCAAGTGAACACAATCCTTTTTCTTGAGATGAAATTTCTGAATTTGAAAGATTTAAAGAATCATTCCATTTAGAGTTCTCATACCCTTCTTTATGATTCAATTCCTCATCATAAACTGTTGGTTTTCCCCATGCTAAGATTGATTGCATGATTGATCATCTTGCTTATCTTCCACTTCTACAAAGTTCATGAAATTTTCCATTACCTCAAATTTCTGTTTTTGTTTAGAAATTTTAATTATATGTCTCAGCAATTCAAATGAAGAATAACATAAAGGAAATTTTTCATTTTTAGCACACTCACTATATTCTCTGTTTTCAACCTTTTGACCTTGGATTGCAATGGAATTTTCTTCATTAACAAGCCTGAACTTACAAAATCTACAGCTGGTTTTTTAGGCATAACATCCAAGTAGTCCTCCTCATACTCATCATATATAGGTTGACTAAAAACTTTCTTAAAACTATCACTAATAGAATTTATGACAAGATGATTACATTCTTCATAAAACAAATCCTTATAACCCTCTTCTTGCACAACTTCTTGCACAACATTGGGTTGATCATCTTTCTATTTTTGTTCCAAAACCTCTTGTCTCTTTGCAAACTCTTCATATTCTTTAACTTCAATTGGTACAAGAATTTTAGGATCACAAGGAAGACCATCATTAAAGAAAATGGAAAACCCTTAAGTCAATATCAACATCATAGATAGCATGATTATCTGGTTGAAATGTTCTCTAACTCCTGACCATATCTGCTATTTTATCTTTGTATTCCCTGTTTCTCAATAATTCATTGAAAGGAATGGAAATTTTCAATTTTGAAAGCTCTGTTTGCAAATTTATACATCCATCTGTGCTGGTTGTTTCACTTCTTTTGTTTTTTCTGTTTTATTTTTTGATTCTTTATAAACAATATGATCTTTTTTTCTTTCATTTTTCTCTTGTATATTTTGTTGGCTACTAGAAGGTTGATTTTGATTGAACCTTCCTTTATTTACAGTAACATCTCTATTTATCAAATCGATCTTTCTCTAAACATCATCAATAGCATGAAAATATCCTCTTTGGTACTGCTTCAACTCTTCCTCAAAATCATTATTGTCATCCTCTTGAGCAAACATACTATGTTCTTCCTTAGTGAGGTATATCTCATAATCCAATTTACCAAAAAAATGAATATGATCTTCAATAGATTCAAACTCTTCTTCATATGCAACATAATTCTCAGGGAAAGGTGGCCTTATTTGCTGATTATATGGATTTCTAGGATTCCTCATATCTCCCTGTCTAATTTGTGGAGGTGGCGGAGGATTGGGCCTTCTGAAGTTTGGGTTTCTGATTTGAGGTTCATTCTATCCTTTGTTCAATGGTCTATTATCCACAGTCAACCATGATCCATTAGTATCTCCATTGTCTTCATCATCATTTCAAATTTTACTTCATTAGAAGAAACATCAGCAGAAGCAGAATGCACGTTTTATTCTCTAGCTTTCCTTTTGTTTGTTTCTACTTTATGCTTTATTTTTCAACTTTCCATCATATTAACTTCCACTTCTAAAGTATCTTGAAACATAACAGGAAGACTTGCTGATTTTATCTCTCTCTCAGTAATAATGCAAAGTCACTGTCAAAGGAATTAACATAATGGAGTTTTGCAGCGTCTACAAGAGGTTTAATATCAGCAGGAGTAGATTTATACACCCTCATAAATCGACTAGAAAACTCATGGACAGATTCAAAACCTCCTTTCTTAAGGTTATTATATTGAGAAAACAACTGCAAAGGACTTTTCTTATCATCCCATCTTTCTAAGAATGAAGTTTGGAAAGCTTCAAATGTGGCAATGGACCTAACAGGTAAATATCTAAACCATTTCTTTGCCTCTCCTGACAAACTTAGTACAAACAGCCTCATCATAACATCATCATCATCAACCAGCTCCAATTCCTCAAAACCGTCAAATCTATCAACATGTTGTCTTGCTGTGAAATCTCCATCCTCATTATAGAAGGGATTTTTTTGGGCATAATTTTGAGGAAGGTCATGCAATACAACAAGTAAGTCCAATAGAGCAAACCTAGCATCCATTCATCTATGTGGATTTGGAACAAAAGGAGGAGATTGAAAAAGTGGATGGATTTTAACAGTTGGTGGGATATAAGGATGCAATCTTTGAACAACAGGGTTTCTTTCTTCAGTTTTCACAGAGTTTTGAATATTGTGCCAAAGAGAATCAAGCAAATATAATTCTAACCTACTAGGATTAATTTCAGTTTCCTTCAAATCAAATTCAGATTTTGATTTCAACAAGGACCTTTCAAATTTTGTTTCCCACCCAAAATCCCGAATGCTATGAAATTCTTGAGAAGATGATGCACCAAATTGAGAAATATTTATTTGTTCTTTTCCCCTACTTCTAAGCAATCTTTTTGGATTTTCCACACCTTGTAAAATATCAATGTCAAGATTACCTCATGTATGTGATATCTTGGAAACCGGGATGCCTTCTGAAATCTTGCTCAAGATCAATGTGGAGTCGCCAGGGAAAATGTACAACCTGTTTCAAATGCAGAAGTCTCTGTTTTCCCACAGAAACCCTTTCTTCTTGGAATCTTTGTCATCTCTCCTAGGGATGATTTGCACTTTTGTCCCTGGAAATGATGCCATTTTGTTAGCACTCAAAATTGTACCCAGGCTGTAGAAGGTAAATCCCAAGGTAATGGTAGAACCAATTTAAGAAAGGGAGCTAGATTCTTCCTTTCTAGAGAGGGATCTCTCATTTATTTTTTACAGGGATGGATATAAAACTAAAAGAAAATTCAGATTATGTTTGTGGTTCAAACAAGGAAAGCATACATTGCGTTATGGAGTCACAAATTGTCATGAATCACATAAATATTTGCAGATGAAATTATACAAAGGCAAGGTAGCACTCAGTTGCAATCAAAATGTTGTTGGTCTGGTGATAAAGAAGAAAGAATGACAGTCCATTAACACATAGCACCAAAAATATGAATTTTACATTAACTTTAGTTGAAAGGATTTGTGGATATCGGAAACAATAGCCAGAGAATAAGCATGTATGAATTCTAAAACTATTACACACTCATTCCATATATGAAAGAAAAAATAATGGCAAGTTTAACAGTAATACATGCACATAAGAAAGGAAATTAGAGACTGTAACTACGAAATACACAGGAATCTTTGTAGCAACAGGCCAACATTTGGCTATGTCCTTTTTATTAAGGGAAGATAAGAAAATACATAACTCAAAAACCTCACGGGTTCCAACCCTTTCTTCCTCTATTGAGGGTATATTTATAGTGTCATAGGATCCCGAGACCAACCTCGAAACAGAGCCAAATTCATTTACAGCGTGGGCATCAAAACCCTAACAAATGTTGATCTGGAAGATTTTCCATGATCACAAAACATATCAAGAAAACACGGTGGGATGCGCATGGTGGATTAGTTTAGGAATTTAGACAACTAGAACTTAGGATTGCTCGATGATAATGACATTTCATAGCACCTTCGAGCATCCTACAATAGTTTCATTCATGCCTACATCTTCACCTACGAAATTTCTTCTAGACCATTGATCTTTTAGCCAAAACAAGGATATGGAAATGCATGTCTGAACTTGTGTGCTCTGTAAAATTCCACAAATCCCCCTCATGAATTTCTCCTTGCTATTTCATCTCACGAAATTATTTCCAGCCCTTGATAAAAAACCTCTTTAAATATCCGTCGTCCAGATTTTAAGGGCCTACCATATTCCACGGATTTCAATTGTTCATTAATCTGTGCATGTTGAAACAATGGAATCACTCTCTACCATAGATCTGAGATCTAGGGTGATCTAGGTCATTGAAAGCTGCGGGGTCTACCAAGTTTTGCATATCGAGAAGTATTCTTATATCGTGCACATGTTCCCCTTTCCTGCACCGTCAATCTCAAATAGAGACCTTCCCAATCGTTGATCTAAGATCTGCGAAAAGAGGAAAGCGGGCTTCTACCTTTCCTCGACCAAAATCCTGTGTCTTCCGCTTTTCGATGTTTTCCTTTTCGCTCTTTTCTTTCTACACCATTGATCTCTGCAAGATTCATTTTTAGTCGTTGATCTCAGATCAAGTTTGCATGCTGTGAAAAATAGAAGTCGGGATCTCTTCTTTCATGATGCTAAATTTTATGTTTCTGCTTTCCAATTTCTCATTCCTTTCCACACCATTGATCTGTGCAGAATCCCTTTGAACCGTAGATCTTGTGGATCATGGAAAGGGGGAATTCAACTTTTCCTAACAAAAATATTTTGGTATTTTCACTTTCCGATCTCCGCCCTTTTGCTCATTTCCGAGCCTTTGATATTTGGCAGAATTTTTTCTGATCCTTGATCCTGCGGATCGTGGAAGGTGAAAGTTCTAACCTTATGAACAAATTCTTATGTTTTCCACTTTTTGCCTTTCCACAAAATAGCAGAAAGCGAAAGGAAAAAATACCAACTTTATAACCACATTTTTTGGCCTTTTCCGCTTCCACACCTTTGCTTTCACATTTTAACTTCCCACTTTTTTTGGGCCATTGATTTATGCTGAATCTTTTCTGAACCTTCGGATCTTGGACTGCGGAAAGAGGAAGTCGGGTTTAGCACTTTTTATAACCAATTTTTTACCTCTTCCGCTCTTCCACTCCCGATTTTCCTTTGGTGGAAATGATTTTTGTCCTTTTATCTTGTCCTCTGTGTATCCAGGCTGTCCATTCCCTATCATCATTCAACTAGGAGCGGATTTATTCATTTTCATGCATTTTCAAGGTAAAAAATCAGAATGTTTTAAGTATTTGGCAGTTCTGATCTAGAAATGTCCCTTCAATCATCTGCATACCCTCATCAACATTCTTTAAGGTATTATGATATGAAAATTTATAGGATTATCCTTTCTTTCACCGATCTAATTCCTTTCCAACTATTTAGCCCAAAAATAGTGCTAACAGCGTGGAGATGCCGAGAAGGATGTCGAGGATGAATGTCGAGAAGATGTCGAAAAGATGAATGCTGAGAAGAGATTGAGAACTTGAGCGAACCAACGATCTGATACCACTTGTAAGGATAAACCTTACATGTTGGATATTATATATATATATATATATATTGATAACTGAATGATGTCTTTACAATAGAAATGGGTAAGTTTAAATATGGCATATTGGTAGCAACATGTCGCTTAATAACTAATAATTAATTAACCTAATAGTGACTAATTAGTAAATTGTAATAACCATTTAGGTTTATTACATCCTTGGAAAATAAAAAATCATCCACAGTAATCAAAATCCCTTGCAGTTCATGCAAACCTAGGAAAGTTACAGAATGACCTCCACAAGAAGTGGTGCACTTACTTGCATCAGTTCCACCTGAACATTAAACATATCAATGGAAACACAAATTGAGTCGTTGATTGCCTCAGTCGACCTACAGTAGCAGCATTAATCATAGTTCTCAACTATTGTGGCCACGAGACCTCTGGGTGGACTCAACTATATGACAACGATCCCGAGTTCACTCCCATCTATTAATCCTTATGTGCAGGTACCCCAGTGGTAAAATTTCATCTTCAGGAAAGATTGCTATGCCACCTGGGCCATCTTTGTGTTCCTTCAAGTGAGCATGTGAATATGATTTGGGAAGCGCATTACAGCTGGGTGGCAGGGAACTTTGGCATTGAGAAGACAGTGACTATATTGCAGAAGTATTTTTATTGTCCCAAACTCTAACAAGACGTCGATTGATATATCAAATCCTGCGCTACCTACACCATCGCGAAACCAACTGTAAAAAACCAGGGATTGTACACCCCCCTACCCACCTCTGAATGGGCCATGGGAATCCATCTCCATGGATTACATTCCAGGACTACCGTCAACTAAGAATGGTAATGATGTGGTTGTGGATCGTTTCTCTAAGATAGATAATCTGATAGCTTGCAAGAAGAGCATATCTACCAAATCTAATGCTAAGCACTTCTTCGAGCATGTTTGGGTTCATTTTTGGTTTCCACATACTATCATTTCATATTGGGACAGCATGTTCCTTATCACTTTTTGGTCTAGTCTATGCTCATTAATGGATACCAAGCTCACCAAAATGACTGCCTTCGACCCCCAGACCAATAGACAAGAAAAGGCAGTCAACCAAATGATTGTGAGTATTATGAGAATGTACAATTCTAAACATTGCCGCACATGGGATGAGAGCCTTCCTTATGTTCAACATATATATAACAAGGCTC
Source organism: Pseudotsuga menziesii (assembly GCA_001517045.1). Classification (NCBI taxonomy): domain Eukaryota; kingdom Viridiplantae; phylum Streptophyta; class Pinopsida; order Pinales; family Pinaceae; genus Pseudotsuga; species Pseudotsuga menziesii. Next base: position 120,263 of record LPNX010744750.1, read on the forward strand.
TTCATAGCTCTGCTGGTCATATCCCTTTTCACGTGTGCCTGGATTTCCAACCACTGACCACAATCGATGTAGCTCTACCCCTTGAATCCACATAGGAGAAATATTCCCATGCTCAGGCTGAGGCTAATAAGGTGACTAGATTTGTTGAACTAATCCAACACATCCACCAATTGGTCCATGATATTTTGGAAAAGGACAATACTAAGTACAAGCAATGACATGACCAACATCGGGTTCCACACAAGTTCTAGGTGGGGGATAAGGGTTGGTTGCATTTGCAGAAAGAGAGGCTCACATGAACTCATATCAAGATTCATCCACTTCGATATGGTACATACACCATCATGAAGGAATTTGGTGATAATTCCTTTGAATTAAGCATTCCTCCACTCCTTGTTCTGTACCCAATATTCAATGTGGAGCTCCTTCGACCATATATTTCATCACTGTTGGACACCTCGGAGGTGGAAGAAAAATTGACACCTATAAATATTAATCCCAAATGCATGGAACAAGAAACCATTATTCAGATTATGGACACATGGGTTAAGGGAACTCACCAATAGAATATCCAACTATATCGAGTTGTCAAAGCAGGGAAACTCCTCCACCAAGTCAAGTGGCTCAACAAGCGTCAAGTTTCACAGAAGTTTCCCCATTTGATGCTAGTGCTCAAAACAATGGAGAACATTGATTCCTAAGGGGGGGAGATTAATCCATATGGGTATAGGTTTCCACCCACCTATTCCACTAGCTCAAAACAATTTTCTATTTTGGTAATTTTCTTGTAATTTTGTATGGTTTTCCGGGTCGCAAACTTTTGGGGCCGTTTTGAGGCCCTAAACGATGTTTTTTGGCGATTTGAGGGGCCATGAGACTTCCAATTACGTGCATTTGGCCCCAATTAAAAGTTGTAAATATAAAATAGACCTTTCTAATGGGTTATCAAGAACCCCAAATGAAGATGGTATGCAAAATTTATGACCTTGAGAAGTTGATTGTTCAACTAACCAACTTGGGGCCACAAAATTTATGACGATGCAACTCCCAGGCTTAGGTTTATGGTTTTTGCCTCTCTAAGGATTTATGATAAAAGGCCATTCAACCTCCTTTTGTATTCATCTTGTCATGAGTGAGTTTAGCTTCCACATCTCATCTCAGAGATACAACTACCACCATTCTAACTACTTTTTTTTAACAGTTTGATATGTTTCATTCATTTAATATAATATGAGTTTACTGTATCACTTTGTTTATTTCCATATATCTTTGTATTTGAATATATATATGCTCTTTCATTCGTTCTCACATAAATCTCGATCAGTGGCTTCAAAGCCTTCCTCTCTAGTGGTTTCCCAGTGCACGTCTCCAATGAGATCTAAATATCGAGACTTGGGTCTTGAACTAGTTGATCTTGGGAAAAATACCTCTCATACTCCCAAGCAACCTCACATGGAGATAGCATAAAATAGAGATGATGCAGCAGGGGATACTATTTAAATGTTGCTCAAGGAATCCCTCACGTGACAAAGGAACAGGATGATGGATAACTTCGCCCATATCCTTTGAATAATGATGATGGAGGAGGATGCACCTTCAATGACCAACCGTTTTGAGGGTGCGATTCCCTCCAAGGTACAATTTAACTTTGAAATCCCCTTATTTGGAGTAAATATAGAATTAGATGCTTTGGAAAAGAGGTTGATTCTGTTAGAGGTTTATTTCTCTATTCAAAAAAATTTCAACAACAAAAAAATCACCTTCACGCTCCTCAAGTCCCTCCTCCATATCAAAGACTGGTGGGGCGAGTATCGCGAGATGCATGCGAGGGATGAATATGAAATATTCAATAGGAATTCTACCATGTCGAAAACTATGATGACCAATACACTTGGTGGATGACATTGCGCCAGGAAAGAGACCAAACGGTTTCAGAGTATACCAATATATTCCATACCCTATGCTCAAATATGGGTTTTAGAGACTCTGAATGCCACTTGGTTCTAAAGTACCACATTTTCCTACACAGGTAAATTAAGTCAGAGATGTATTTGTTGGACATATCCTCACTTGAAGTATCTTACTAATATGATGTCGATATCAATAGAAAGTTTAAGAAAACAAATAAGCCATCTTTTGGGTCTGCAAATTAGTAGCAGAAGCTAGGAAAAAGTGGCCCTAATTCACAACCCAAAGGAAAAATCAAGGATGGCTAAAGTCCCAAAAACCAATCCAAGTCTCAGGAAAATAAGGGTAATGGGAAATCGAAGGACACCGATAAGTTGTGTGAGTTCCAAAAAATCGCTTGACGCAACACTGATGAATTCCACTCAAAACATTCATTGTTAGTTGAGACAAAATCCTTAGATCCAGACTCTAACTTAGAAAATGATGCAAATAAATAAAGGAGAAATAATATCATTGACTCGGAACCTAGTGCCACCATCACAACCACAAATATCCAACGAGAAGAGTCAGAGGAGCGAGAGGAAGGGGAGATCCTCTTTCGTTCGTAGCTATTGGTGTAGGGGACTCCACTACATTTCATTGTCGACGGTGGTGGTCAAAATAACCTCATCTCAAAGGGGTCGTCAAAATAGTGAAGATTTCGACGATTACACATCCCCAACCCTACAACATTGCTTGGTTAATCCATGGATGAGACAACCGCATCAATCAACAGTGTCACCTTTCCTATCACATTAATCTCTCCAAAGAAGAGGTAACATGTGATGTTTACTCACTTGAAGTTTGTGATTTTATTTTAGGACAAACATATATGTGGAAATATCATGCTGTGTATGAGTATATACCTCTTAGTGTCATTACTACTTCGGTAAATAAACTCTACAAGATACCAGAGACATTTCCTCCTACTGCATTGTCTCTCATCACAACGAAGCAATGTTTGAAGGTAATCCCCAATACAAGAAATTTGTACTCTTAATGGTTCATTCTGAGGGTGAATGAAATATCACAACAACATACAATACCACCACACAAAATACATTTATGCAACATAATCAAGTGGACAAGATTGTGGAAGCATACAAAGAAATCTTCCCCACACATGTCGAGGTTCGAGTACATTCCCAGGTCAAGTATTCCATTTATTTGATTCTTGGTGCGCCTTTACCTAATGGGATAGTATACATGTGTTCCCTCATGTATAATGAATAAATAAAACATCGGACTCAAGAGTTAATCCAAAAGGGTCCAATTTGACCCAACTCCTCACCTTGTGGGAGCCCATTTGTTTTGGTACAAAAGAAATATGGGACATGACGACTCTGTATTGACTACCAAGATCTAAACAAGATCACAATCTATAATCGATATCCCATTCCCCATATCAATGGCCTCCTCAAGTAACTCAAAGGGCTAATTATTTCAACAATATTGACCTAAAGTCTAACTATCATCCAGTGCCAATTGAGCAGACCAATGTTTGTAAGATTGCCTTCAAATATCGAGAAGGCCTTTTTGAGTGGTTGGTCATGCATTTTGGCTTGACTAATGCTCCAACAAAATTCATGAGGATGTTGGATGATTTTTTTACGGCCTTTCACAAATTCCTTTGTGGTCATATATCTAGATGATATCCTCATCTATAGTAGAACATGGGAAAACCATTTGTAGCATACCCACCAGGTCCTTGGCACCTTGTGACAATACAAGTTATATGCCAATATAGAAAAGTGCTCATTTGACATGGAAAGGGTTTAGTATCTGGGATACATTGTGGATGAAAATTGTGTTCATGTAGATCCATCCAAGATCCAAGCCATTTGTGATTGGATGACCCTGACAACTCTCATAGGGCTATGCAGCTTCCTAGGCCTTGCAAACTTCTATCACAGACTTGTTTTGGGATTCTCTAATATTTCTTAGTTCCTTAGCTAGGTAACCAATGGTAGATCTAAGACTAATTTCATCTATTCCAAGCCACAACAACACACATTTGAGGACATGAATCAACACTTATGTTCGACGTATGTCCTTACCTTACAATATTTGAAACAATCCTTTGAGATTGAGAGAGATGCTTTAGAATACATTGTTAGTGTGGTACTCACTCATCATGGCCATCTAGTGGTATATCATAGTGATACACTTTTAGATACAATATGCAAGTAACCCGCCTATGAAAAGGAAATGTACTCTATTTTCCAAGCCTACCACCAATGGAAGCATTACTTCCTTGGAAAATAAACAATCATCCACACTTATCATAAGCCCTTGTAGTTCATTCAAACCCAAGGAATGTTACAGAATGAACGCCAACAGAAGTGGTATACTTAGTTGCAGCAGTTCCACTTGAACATTAAATATAAGAATGGAAGCACCAATCAAGTCGTTGACCATAGTGCTCAACTCTTGCGGCCACAAGACCTTTGGGTGGTCTCAATGATATGACAATGATCCTGAGTTCAATCCCATCTATCAAGCCCTATGATGCGATCTTATATTATTTATTGGTTAAATAACATAAAAATCCATTTATTTTTTATAAACTAAGAAGGATTATACTATAATTTTAACAATGATGGCTTTTCATGATTTAGTTCCAGTAAAAAGAGTAAATAACAGTTATTTATAGGAATCCCCAAACTTGTAGATAGAGTTGTTTCTCATGGATATAACCCTTATAATAAAATTATATAGCATGGATATTGTTCCTAAGGTTGATGAAATGGATCTATGTTTCTCATACTTCACACAGTTCACATGTGTGGGTCTCCATTACGTGTCAAAAGATTTCCTAGTTTTTTGTAGCAGTTTTGAAATTGCCAACTTCCTCCTTGATTTGTGTGTATATGAAAGGGAATATAGAAAATAAGAGACATGGGTTTTATTCCCAGTATGATAAATTGACTAATAATTGGGTTTCCAAAATTCATAACATTTTGAAAGATAAGGTGGGATCTTCAAGGAAAGTCTTCCCAAAATGCTGAAAATTCCACATTTTTAGGATTTTTGCTAAACATGAAAATTTTGGTTTTCTGATTTGGGGATTCAGTTCCAACCACTCCACCCCTGAGTTTTATGCATAAATAAACCTCCTAGGGATGAGAATAATATCATGATCATTGTTATGTAAGCTAATCCATTGTGTTGTTCAAGAGGGTGAGTGCCAATATTTAATCAAAATTTCTTATTTTTAATAAATGAAATACTACCGAACTTTGGTGCATCTCCAATTGATTTGAGCTTCCTCGGGTAGGGATAAGCAATTGGGAAGGGCCCCTCAACCTGGTAATATCCGACCTTTTTCATTTGTTTAATAGATGGAATTGTTTTGTTTTTTTTCTCAGTATTTGATTTAATTATTTCCATTTTCAGTTTGATTATAACTTTTTGTTTTTATGCATTATATTGATTAATGTAGTTTCATTTTTGTTCAATTGTGTATGCCATTATTCCTTCAAAATCAATTTCATTAAGCTCCAATCCATTATAAATTGTTGTCAAAACTTGTCAAATCTGCATTGTTTTACACACTGGTCTTAGAGGGTTTGTGACAGTGAGACAATGATATATATATATATATATATATATATATATATATATATATGCTCATTACTTAATTACTATTTCCAACCACTTATGAAAGTATAATTTAAAGAAATTATCCTTTCATATGCATCTTGATTCATTCATTTTCCAACACTAGTCAACACATATATACACGGTTTAAGAACAGGGTATTAGTACATTTAATTGTTAACTATTGCTTATAAAATTGAGATGATTGGGGAAATCGCCAATGTACTAGGCTTAACTTAGATAGACATACTAGGGTTGAAATGCAAGCAAAAGGGACTCCTTAGGACCAATTACAAACAAATATAATATAAGAGATTATAAGGATGAAGCTAGTGTACCTTGTTTATGACGACTGGTCTTGGATTTCTTTGCTCCAATCAGACTTGCTTCTTATCCATTACCAACAAAACAACAATACAAATTTTCCACAAATATATTGGCTACTAAAAATACAGAAATTCAGATTTGATATAATATTAATCTTGTTAAATGAAATGAACTTCAAATTACAAGTCAAATACAAATAATGATAAACACTGAATCTGGGAAGGGAAATATGTCCAATCTATATTCATATAGAATAAAATAACAATTTTTCATTAATCTTTCAGGAACCTTGCAAAACCAAGACTCCAGGTCTCGTGCTTGTCTCCTCTAATGATCCCAACCAAACCTCCAAATGTATAAAGGAATGAAACAATCAGAGGAAAATTGTTTTAGAACATAGGGAATGAAAATCAAAGCACATGGATACTAATCAAAAGGGATGCAAATGAGGTAATTCCTCTAGAATAAATTTACTTAGGAAAACACCCCCCCTCATGGTATGTCTCTTTTGTTTGTACATGTTGCGGTTGCAACAATTTCCCAAAATTCCAAAAAAATTTAGGACCCTCCTTTTGCTTGGATTAGTTCGATCTTCTTCTTTGAGTTGGTCTAATGGTGATTTCTCAGAATGATTGAATTGATTTACCTCTTGCACTTGAAATAATCCACTGTTTGATCAAGCTTTATCGCTACCTTTGAATGCATTTTTAGCATGTTCCAATCGAAATTTTGTTTGGTTGAAGCTTCCGCCATTGCAGATGGACAGTCGGTTTTGGCTTCATTACTTTTCACCATTACGTTTCATTTCACATCGGCAGACTTTTGGTTTGGCATCGGAACTTTTTGTCTTTTCTTTCTCCACCATTGCGGAAGGTGTTTGTTTTTTTTCGCCCGCCGTTGCGGAGGGATAATCGATATTGATTTCGACTTCCTTTCCGATTTATTAGTTTCACAACGGCTGCTTTTGTGTTTTGGCATCGGAACTTGTATCATTTTTCCTTCCGCTGTTGCGGACGGCTAATCACAATCTCTCCCGATCACTGTTTGGTTTTGCTCCCGCTTTTAGAGTTTTGGATGTCTAAGTCGTTTGAATCTAGCCGTTGCGGAAGGTCGTGCCCTTTGGGCTTCCGCCATTACGGCTGCCGAAAGTGTAAGCTTTTCCGATCCTCTAAGGTTTCCACTTTCGATTTTGAACTCATTTTTTACGGAACGGTTTATCCTTTGTTCTTCTATCGTTGCAGCTGCCAAAGCTCTAAACCCTCCAAGCCTTTAGTGTTGTTGCTTCTGACGTAAGTCCCGATGTTGCGGGTGGTCGTACGCTTTGCGGTTCTGCCATTGTGGATGAAAGAAACACTAACCCTGCTGATGTGGAGTCGTTTCACTTCCGTTTCAGATATTACCCGTTGCGGATCGATTTACCCTCCGCGGCTTCACCGTTGCGGCTCCAGTTCCACTTTGGTCCCGACGAATAGTCTACCGAGTTTCCGCTAAGTAATGGTACGCGGATGGCTTAGCGTTGTAGCCGTCCGCCGTTGCGGAAGGAAGTTTTCTTTCAGCTTCCGATCCAAAAGTGGTCCACCATCCAATTTGTTACCCGCCGTGAGAGTTTGACCGTATGTATATATATGAGGTTGGGGGGGGGAGGGGGGCACGTTGGATTATTCTATTGTTATTTTTTCAACTGCCGTGCTCTGTCGCTATCGTGCTGTTGATCGCTCAATATTTTTCAGACCCTATTACCGGTACCCGCGTCCAGGTGGAAACTGTAAAATCCTGACCGTCTTATTCCCACCATACACGCCGGTTACACATCAGTGCGAGGTAGACTTCTATTTCCTTTCCCCGTTCCGTTGAGCGTTTGGTGTTTTTATTTTACACGGTTAGGTGTTGCAGCTATTTCATTTCCCATAATTGCATGTATATATGGTGGTTCTTGGTGGCATTGCTACCCGTGGGGAGGGGCGTTTTGACCCGCATAGTAGTTTTTCCCCACCATCGTTGCTGTGCGACCCTGCGCATAGAGAATGAGGGGGTTTGGCGCAGATGGCCATTACGTTGTCTGCGCCAAACCACCCTGCGTGATGATGGTTAGTAGGAGTAGGTTTCTGCCACTTTTCTCCATGAGGTTTGGGCTATTTGTCCCGCTTAGTGCTACCCGTATCTTTAAACCCCCGCCCTTTTACCTACGTTGTCCCGCGCAACCAAATTCGTGCTCAGTTTCGAACCCGGGCTGGGGAAGAGGGTGTACCATGACACATAATTATTGACCGTAGTTTTGCACAGGCGGTTTTCTTTGATCAAGCGCACCATAGAAACTCGCACAGAGCTCCTGTTTTTCCCGCGCAGTGATTTGATAATGGCACCCGCAGAGAGCGGGAGTTTTAGTCATGTTAATGTAGATGTTGTCCGCTCGATTATGTTGTTTTCCATCATGCTTGATATAGACAAAGTCATTGAATAATGCGCGTTGTGTTTCAATAGCTCTGTTAGTTAGGCCATTTCAGCCTAGGTACATGCATATTTTAGCTTCATTAACTAGCTGCTGTCATGGTACACATAGAAGGAGTAAAACGCTACACATTGTCATGTAAATGTTTGCAACTTGAATTACTTAATGTTACAATGTTATATATGGCAGGAAGAATTCGAATCCACAATGTCAAAGAGGCAAAGGAAGAAGGCCACAGTGGTTGAGGAAGAGCCTGAAGTAGAAAATGTTACCAAAACTGAAGACAAATACGAGGAAACTTAGTGTATTTATGGCGTTGAACCTGAATACCAATGGGGGGAAATATATAGATTGATCACACGCATAGAGGTTCTTGACATGGGATTGGAAGAAGAGTCCATATATGCCAACATAGAAAGATCTTCACTGATGAAGATCGCCACCAGACCAGAGTTGTTCCCATGCTTTGAAGTAATCGGTTGGATTCTACCCCGGGCAGATGTCACAACAATGATTCTAGAAAATGTTGAAAGCCAGGTCTATGCTGCATATAGCCCTAGATATGTAGCGTTGGCTTACCACCTGCCAGAAGCCCAAGTCTTTTTATCTGATGATTGGCTGAACAACATTAGAATGGACCTAGTAGAGACTCTTAAAAGGATGCTGCTGCAAGGAAAACATTACAGATACAGACCCACGGGTGATTACGATACAACAAGATTGAGGACCCCCTATAGGTTCATAGCTTTAATGCTGAACAGGGTTTTTGGAAGAGCACATGGTAGGTTCTTCAAGTTAGAATGGATCCCAATCATTTTTTATGTTGCAACCCAGGGGACAATTTTCAACTGGGCCAACATCGTATCAAATAGTCTGTCAGCTTGCTTGGCCTCGGCTTTGGGAGGAGTACACCAAAAGAGATATGAATTCTTTATGAGCTCCATACTTATAGATTGTATATTATGCAATCAGCCTTTCCCCAGACTCAGGTGCATCTGGGATAGGGAAAGAGTGCCTATCTATGCTGCCTATAAACCGTTGTGGGCACACAAATATCACAACCATTATCGAGAAGTATGTGAACACTTTATCACGCCCTTATACACACTCATCTTCCTGAAGGAGTGTAATTGTATGTCAGAGGAGGCACTGCAAGTAATAGAGGAGTATGCAGACTACTATTTAACTGAAAATGGCCTATACTTCAGAATGTTTGTAGGTTCAAGAGCTCCTTCCCTGCTGCCCAAATACGCCACTGATTACATCATACACAAGGAGGCGGTCAGACAAGTGTTCCTGGATGGAATAGGCATCTTTCTGTTTGAGCATAAGAAGACTACCTACCCTCCCATGCCCTTCAAATTAGGAAGTTACAAGTTCACTAGGGTGAAGAAAGCTGATGAATTCATAGAAGAGCTGGAGAGATTCCATTTTTGGCGAGATGCCCTACCACAGAAATGACTCCCAAGGTAAAGTGGCCGATCATTGCAAAGAAAACAATGTAAATTTCGAGTACATCCATCATTGGGATAGAGAAGAATCTATCTTCCGCAATGCTCAGAATATGACAGCCCTGAGGAGGAGGTTAAAAAAGAAGATAACCACCAAAGGTGGGAAGGGAGACGAGCAAGAAAAGGCTGAAGAAGAAGCCAAGAGAAGAAATGAAGAAGCCCAAAGGTTGGCATGAGAAGCTGCAGGATGGCTGCACACCGAAGAAGAAGAAAAAAGAAAAGCTGCTCAGGAAGAAGCTGAGAAAATAGAAGAAGCAGCTAAGAATGAAGAAGAAGAAAAGAAAAGGAAGCTAGATGAGGAGCTACAAAAGCAGGAAGCAGAAAGGATGAAGCTGACACAAGCACAGACAGAATAGTCAGCCTCTGATACAGCTGGAGGACAGAACCAAGACATAGAAAACCCCGTGGTGTAGGACCCACAAGTACCTGCTGCCAACACACCCATGGTCCCCACTCTCAAGATGGTTCCCTTTGTGCAGAAAAAGGGTGAAGAAATCCCTGATTTCAACACTGTTTTCTATGATAGGTAAACAAAGAGGATAATGAAGAGAACAGAGAGGAAAGTTGAGATAGGAGGTCTGCCCGGAAAGATGATCACAGATACACCTGTTGTGTTGGGAACAGACCGAGATCAGAGATTCACCCTGAGAGCCGAAGCTGCCCTAATCCACGCCTCAGAAGATAACATGGACAAGATAATGACTGACTTGGAGCAGTCCAAAAAATCCTCAGCCCAATTGAAAGACACCTTGAGGAAAGAAAGGGAAGAGAGAAATAGGTTGAAAAGAAAGTATGAAGACATGCAGAGGGAGATGAAGTCTTCTAAGGCTGAATTGCAGGTCCTCCAAGTAGAGAGACAGGCTAGGGAGACTACACTAGAATGCCTGGAGAAAGTGTGGAAAGAATATCAAGAGCTGAAAATGGAGAAAGATCAGCTGCTGGGAAAGGTAGAGGAGCTAGAAGAGCAGCAAAAGATCATCTTGCAGGCCAGTGAGCTACACACCCAAGAACAGGAAAATAAACATCAAGAACAGATTACCTCTCTAACAACTACTTTGGAAGAAGCAAGGGAGCAGTAGGTCAACCTCCAGCCGTTCTAAGAGCATTTCTTGGCCCAGAAAGCGAAGATGCTGCAGCTACAGACTGCTATAAAGGAGGAGAGGTGCAAATTTCTGTAGGTAGATAACCAGTTAGAGGAAATCCTAGAAACATCCTCTTACTTTGTGGATAGATCCCAGAATGTTCTTGAATTCCTGACTGCAAGAATGGAGAGGTTGGAAAAAAATGAAGAAACCCCAGCAGAACTGCCATCAAAGGATACACGAGCCCTCAAGTGGGATTATGACTTGCTAGAATTTGCTATAAATACCACAGAGGACTTCAAAAAAGCAGTTAAGAAGACGAAAGGAGCATGCACAGAGTTTTTCAGAAGGCTCCTTATTACCTAGAACCGATGCCAGATAGAGGCTGAGCAGAGGCTTGATGCTTTCCCAGACCATGACTCATTTATGGAGCTATTGCAGAAGAGATATCAGGAGGAAAAGCTAAAGTACATCATATCAAAGCCCTGGATGATCAGATCTTGAGGAGCGAAGTAGATCATTCAGCTATCAGTGTGCAGCTGCTGGAGGACCAGCTTATGTTAAGTGCAGCCAGGATTGAGGCTATAAAGAACCAAGCTGAGAAGTTTGAAATAAACATTCAGTTTTTGGAGCCTTGTGCCTTTGAAGGTATCGCTGCTGAAGCTTCGGCGTGGAAGAAGTTTCTAGACAGCCAAGTGGGACCCTCCTCGTGAAGGATTGGTCATTTTGTAATTAATAACTTTTTTGTAAAAAAAAAACATTTGAGAAAAGTAAAACGTTGGGAAACGAAGAGTTGGGAAGCCCAAAGGTTACTTTGGGCAGCCCAACCGTCTCACCCTTTTGTATAAATGTAGAAAGCTTAGAAGGGATAGGGGCTTTTTCCCAGTGAGACTAGAAAGCAATATTGTAAGAAGAACTATTTCTCTTTGCAATAAAGAAATATGGTTTTCCTGTTGGAGAAAGATTGGTGGAATTTCCAAATGTTATGCTGTGGATGGCTAAAAGATGAACTATTTTGTTTTCCAGCTTTTGTCCATTAACTGTGAGATCGTTCTAACTCTCTGAACCTAAGTTCTTGTTTGAATGATTTCTGGTTTATTTTGTGGGATTACCACCGTGAGTAATGTATGTTGTTTATGAAACAATTAACTATCTGATTGTTGAAATATCTTTAATCATTCATGTGTTATATGTAGGAATATCAGCTATCTGTAATTTCTGTTTATAATACATGAACAATACACGTTACTCATAAATAAATTACAACTTGGCTCCCTGGGGATAGATAGATAGATAGATAGTTAATTTATTTCATTCCTGCATAAGTGATTCAGATGCTGGTGAGTCTAAGACGAGAGGTAAGAACCTACGCATCACATTGTGACTGCTCCCTACATCCTTCACCATCCTGCATGGTTAATTAGGCATTTGCATCTCATATATTAATTCAAAAACTACAAAATACACGGTGGACCGGGCTGCAACCGGTAAAACCTTTGTTTTTGTTACTTGACCTACGGTAGCCGGACCGCAAACCGGATGGATTCCCCATACCAAACAGTCACGGGCTAGTTGGGAACATTGACTGGGGAGAATCCCTTACTATTGTTGCCTATGAATTTCCAAGCCTCAACATTTTTGGCGCTAGAAGGAGGGATGCCAGTGCATGGATGGTCGTGGAAACTTATTTTCCCAAGAGTACCCCACCAGCAGATATTTTGAAGCTCTCAACCTGACCAAAGTAGACGTACCAGTTTGTCCTACTATTGAAGCAGGTAAACCTGTTTCCTCTTACATTGATTTTTGTTCATATTCCTATTCTTTTACTTGTTCTCATGGCTGGTGTAATTGTGAATCATCCCAACCCGTTGCCTGCATGGAGAGCTAGATCACCTTTAAACCTAACACCTCCTTTGCATAACCTCCCGCAACCTTTTGACAAGCTGTTGCCTAAGTTTGATCCCGAGGAAAGGGTTGTTGTAGATGATCACTTGCAAAGTTTCTATTTAGCAGTTGAGGGGTTAAGGGCTGGGGAACATGAAGATGTGGTCTTTAGATTATTCCCCCATACCCTTAAAGGAGCAGCAACATCCTGGTATTTCGGTTTGCTGGTAAACTCTATTCCTGATTAGGACACTCTCGAAAGGGTTTTTAGAAATAAATACACAGCCCAAAGAACACATGCCTCGCTAATGAAAGTTCTTGGTTTGTTAAAAAAAGAGAAAGATGAGAAGGTTCATCATTTCACTCAAATATTTTCAACATACTTAAAGAACTTTTCTGAAGCTGACAGACCCTCAGCCAAGGTTTTAATTGAATATTATACCTCTGCCCTCGGACCCGAGTTAGCTATGTTTGCAAAGATGAAAGCCAAACCTACATTGGCAGAGACCTATGAAGAGGCAAAAAGGGTAGAAGCTGAAAGGGAGAGTGTAGAAGATTATCCTGATTTACTAGAAGAAAAGACTACCCGGAGAAGAACCCTATTGTTGTCTAAACCTAAAGAGGAGAAAGCACATGATTATCAGGGAATGATGAAAATGATGCAAAAGCTATCCAACCGAATAATAGATTTGGAGAAAGAACAAGAAGCTCAGAAAACTTATAAACCCCACTACCAAAAAAGGGAGGATAACAACCAATGGCAAGTCCCTCCACCAAATTTGGCATCAATGAACATAACAGAAGTAGGGGGGGGATAATTTCTGTACTTTTCACCAACAACCTCATTCTGAAAAGAAGTGTCCTCAATGGCTAAATTCAATAACATTGGTGATGAATAAGCTGTTGGACCCTAAATTGACTAGAGACAGCAGTAAGGAAGAAAAGACAAACCAGACCATAGAGAAAAAAGATACTGATACCATGTTTTCATGGAATGGTGTTTCGCTTTTTGACACTCAAGAGAGCACTCTCAAATCTCAATACACACCTACAACAACAAAAGATAAGAACCTAACAATTAAGGACAATGCAATAATTTCGAAGGATTTGCAAGATAATGTCAAGAGACAGGTAGAAGTGAATGTTGAAGACAAAACACCTGAAGCCACTACCCTCAACCAAGAGGCAGAGCCGATTAATGAGACTATCAAACCTGTGGAAGATGTTGAGGAAGGAAGCGCTGAAAAGGCTAAGAAAGTTAAAGAAAAGATACCCCCCGAAAACCAACCTGTGGAAGAAAATATCGAATCAACTGGGGAAAAGAAAACTAGCACCCCACCTTTCCTTTTAACTCTGGACATTTTCAACCATAAGGTGCATAATTGTCTGGTGGACTCTGGATCATCGGTGAATGTCATGCCTCTTGCAATCTGCAAAAAAATTAATGGGCAGCCAAAACCCACTGATTGGGACGTCACTCAACTAGACAAGACCAGTGTCAAAGTAGTGGGGGAGATGAAGAATGTTTTGATTCAATTGTTTGCAAATAAAAAGATATGTCAGTACCTTGATATTGTAGTAGAAGACATACCTAATGTATATGGATTGATCTTGAATTGAGATTGGTCGGCAAGACTAGATGAGTACTTTGCTTCAGACTGGTCACACCTGTGGTTCCCTCAGAAGGGTAGCCCAAACCTGATTAAGGTTTTGAGAGAACACTACATGAAGCACAATGTTACTGGGCTGGAAGAGGGAAATGAATTTGCTGATTCTATCCTGGGAAATTATCTGATTGAACTTAAGTTGAGACATCTTGCTTCAAGAAAGGCCGGTTCTATGATTAACACTCATCCTGAGCTCCTTCAATTTCCTCAGAGTGAAAGGGCTGACCGTAGGATAGTAGACATGTGTTCAATTTCAAAAATAGTAGAGCTAGACCATGGTTAAATATCTCATGTCTATAATCCAGCCCACCCTCCAGCGCCCTAAGATTAAAAATTTTCAGGAGTGGGCAGAATTTTCTTTTCTTTTGTTTTGTACATAAATAAATTGATTTGTTTTCTTTTTCTTTGATGTTGTTTCTTTTGTTTAGTTAATTTGATGTTATTTTCTTTTATTTGTACTGCTTTGTTAGTAGTTCTGTTGGCTTTGAATAAAGAGGCAAACTTATGGTTGCAATGGAAACATCAAGGTTCTTAATTAACTATAATCTTGAGCGAAAGACTGTGCTTTAAAACATAGCATGTCTTCTAGTAGCAGTGTTCCTAACTGGCCATGCATTCATTAAAGTATTAGTTAACCCCTGTAAATAACTCAGAAGTAAAAGAGGTCTGGAATACTATTTCGAGGCTCCATCCATTTCACATCTTAAATGTCCAAAGGGGTGACAGCAAATGACCCATGGAAAGGAAGCAGGGTAAACAGTATATCATATATAAATGATCCCATGCCATAATTTCAGAAAAGTTAAAAGATATCAAGAGTCAAAACTCCTTAAAGAAACAATACGTATCAAAGCAAAGTATCAAAAGCATGAATTTCAAATTGCCAAAAGTTCCTCTCCGTCCGTGAGACGAAAAGCCAAGTCTTCTCTCACACAAAAGGGCATTATGGGATAGAGGAGCTTGAATAAAATTCAGAAAGAAAGGCAAATGGAGGACTCACAAGAACTAAAGCTCAAATGGCACAAAAGTGCAGTTGGCATGGGAATGAGGAACAAAAGGATAATGTTGTTTACTATCTGTTACAATCCTGTGGTGTCCAAGCCTGAAACTACCTAAGGACAGGTAAAATAAACCTCATTTATTAGGCCTCAAAAGAGTTATTCAGACTTGCAATATTTTTGATGTTACCATTTCCCAAAGAATGGACTGCTTCTCAACGATTTAAATGCATAAGTTGGCTAGCCTGGGGATACAAGCATCTAGAAGATTTCAACTTATTCAAAATATCTTGCACTGGGAAGGTGTTAATTCAGAGATCTGAGGTTCACCAGGTAGTCGCCAATTGTTGTAGCTACAACAATTTCCCAAAATTCCAAAAAAATTTAGGACCCTCCTTTTGCTTGGATTAGTTCGATCTTCTTCTTTGAGTTGGTCTAATGATGATTTCTCAGAATGATTGAATTGAATTACCTCTTGCACTTGAAATAATCCACTATTTGATCAAGCTTTATCGCTGCCTTTGAATGCATTTTTAGCATGTTCCAATCGGAATTTTGTTTGGTTGAAGCTTCCGCCGTTGCGGATGGACAGTCGGTTTTGGCTTCATTACTTTTCACCATTACGTTTCATTTCACATCGGCTGACTTTTGGTTTGGCATCAGAACTTTTTGTCTTTTCTTTCTCCGTTGTTGCGGAAGGTGTTTGTTTTTTTCACCCGTCGTTGCAGAGGGATAATCGATATTGATTTCGACTTCCCTTCCGATTTATTCATTTCACATCAGCTGCTTTTGTGTTTTGGCATCGGAACTTGTATCACTTTTCCTTTCGCCGTTGCGGACGGCTAATCACAATCTCTCCCGATAACTGTTTGGTTTTGCTCCCGCTTTTAGAGTTTTGGATTTCTAAGTCGTTTGAATCTAGCCGTTGCGGAAGGTCACGCCTTTTGGGCTTCCGCCGTCGCGGCTGCCGAAAGTGTAATCTTTTCCGATCCTCTAAGGTTTTCGCTTCCGATTTTGAACTCATTTTTTGCGGAGCAGTTTATCCTTTGTCCTTCCGCCGTTGCAGCTGCCAAAGCTCTAAACTCTCTGAGCCTTTAGTGTTGTTGCTTTTGACTTAAGTCTCGACATTGCGGGCGATGGTACGCTTTGTGGTTCCGCCGTTGCAGATGAAAGAAACACTAACCCTGCCAATGTGGAGTCGTTTCGCTTCCGTTTCAGATATTACCCGTTGCGGATCGATTTACCCTCCGCGGCTCCACCGTTGCGGCTCCAGTTCCACTTTGGTCCCGACAAATAGTCTACCGAGGTTTTGCTAAGCAATGGTACGCGGATGGCTTAGCATTTTAGCCATCCGCCGTTGCGAAAGGAAGTTTTCTTTCAGCTTCCGATCCAAAAGTGGTTTGCCATTCGATTTGTTACTCGTCGCGAGAGTTTGACCGTATGTATATATATGAGGTCAGGGGGGGCACATTGGATTATTCTATTGTTATTTTTTCAACTGCCGTGCTTTGCCGATATTGTGCTATCGATCACTCGAGCTTGTTCGGGCCCTATTACCGGTACCCGTGTCTAGGTGGAAACTATAGAAGCCTGGCCGTCTTCGTCCTACCATACATGCCAGTTACACATTAGTGCCAGGTAGGATTCTATTGCCTTTCCCTGTTCCGTTGAGCGTTTGGTGTTTTTATTTTACACGGTTAGGTGTTGCGGCTGTTTCGTTCCCCCTAATTGCATGCATATATGGTGGTTCTTGGTGGCATTGCTGCCTGTGGGGAGGGGCATTTTGACCCGCATAGTAGTTTTTCCCCACCGTTGTTGCTGTGCGACCCTGCGCATAAAGAATGAGGGGGTTTGGCATAGACGTTCATTACGTTGTCTATGCCAAACCGCCCTGCGTGATGATGGTGGGTAGGAGTAGGTTTCCGCCACTTTTCTCCATGAGGTTTGGGTTGTTTGTCCCGCTTGGTGCTACCCATATCTTTAAACCCCTGCCCTTTTGGCTACGTTGTCCCGCACAACCAAATTCATGCTCAGTTTCGAACCCGGGCTGGGGAAGAGGGTGTACCACGACACATATTTATTGACTGTAGTTTTGCACAGGCGGTTTTATTTGATCAAGCGCACCATAGAAACTCGCACAGAGCTCCTGTTTTTCCCACGCAGTGATTTGATAATGGTACCCGCAGAGAGCGAAAGTTTTAGTCATGTTAATGTAGATGTTGTCCGCTCGATTATGTTGTTTTCCATCATGCTTGATATAGACAAATTCATTGAATAATGCGCATTGTGTTTCAATAGCTTTGTTAGTTAGGCCATTTCAGCCTAGGTACACGCATATTTTAGCTTCATTAACTAGCTGCTGTCATGGTACACATAGAAGGAGTAAAACATTGCATATTGTCATGTAAATGTTTGCAACTTGAATTTCTTAATGTTACATTGTTATATATGGCAGGAAGAATTCGAATCCACAATGTCAAAGAGGCAAAGGAAGAAGGCCCCGGTGGTCGAGGAAGAGCTTGAAGTAGAAACTGTTACCAAAACTGAATACATATACGAGGACACTCAGTGTATTTCTGGCGTTGAACCTGAATACCAATGGGGGGAAATATATAGATTGATCACACGCAGAGAGGTTCCTGACATGGGATTGGAATAAGAGTCCATATATGCCAACATAGAAAGATCTTCACTGATGAAGATCGCCACCAGACCAAAGTTGTTCCCATGCTCTGAAGTAATCGGTTGGATTCTGCCCCGGGCAGATGTCACAATAATGATTCTGGAAAATGTTGAAAGACAGGGCTATGCTGCATATAGCCCTGGATATGTAGCGTTGGATTAACACCTGCCAGAAGCCCAAGTCTTTTTATCTGATGATTGGCTGAACAACATTAGAATGGACCTGGTAGAGACTCTTAAAAGGATGCTGTTACAGGGAAAACATTACAGATACAGACCGACGGGTGATTACGATACAACAAGCTTGAGGGCCCCCTATAGGTTCATAGCTTTAATGTTGAACAGGGTTTTTGGAAGAGCACATGGTAGGTTATTCAAGTTAGAATGGATACCAATCATTTTTTATGTTGCGGCCCAGGGGACAATTTTCAACTGGGCCAACATCGTATCAAATAGTCTGTCAGCTTTCTTGGCCTTGGCTTTGGGAGGAGTACACCAAAAGATATCTGAATTCTTTATGAGCTCCATACTTATAGATTGTATATTATGCAATCAGCCTTTCCTCGGACTCAGGTGCATCTGGGATAGGGAAAGAGTGTCTGTCTATGCTACCTATAAACCGCTGTGGGCACACAAATATCACAGCCATTATCAAGAAGTATGTGAACACTTTATCATGCCCTTATACACACTCATCTTCCTGAAGGAGTGTAATTGTATGTCAGAGGAGGCACTGCAAGTAATAGAGGAGTATGTAGACTACTATTTAACTGAAAATGGCCTGTACTTCAGAATGTTTGGAGGTTCAAGAGCTCCTTCCCTGCTGCCCAAATACGCCACTGATTACATCATACACAAGGAGGCGGTCAGACAAGTGTTCCTGGATGGAATAGGAAGCTTTCTATTTGAGCATAAGAAGACTGCCTACCCTCCCTTTCCCTTCAAATTAGGAAGTTACAGGTTCACTAGGGTGAAGAAAGCTGATGAATTCGTAGAAGAGCTGGAGAGATTCCATTTTGGTGAGATGCCCTACCACAGAAATGACTCCCAAGGTAAAGTATCATTGCAAAGAAAACAATGTACATTTCGAGTACACCCATCATTGGGATAGGGAAGAATCTGTCTTCCGCAATGCTCAGAATATGACAGCCTTGAGGAGGAGGTTCAAAAACAAGATAACCACCAAAGGTGGGAAGGGAGACGAGCAAGCAAAGGCTGAAGAAGAAGCCAAGAGAAGAAATGAAGAAGCCCAAAGGTTGGCATGAGAAGCTGCAGGATGGCTGCACACCGAAGAAGAAGAAAAAAGAAAAGCTGCTCAGGAAGCAGCTGAGAAAGCAGAAGAACCAGCTAAGAACGAAGAAGAAGAAAAGAAAAGGAAGCTCAATGAGGAGCTACAAAAGCAGGAATCAGAAAGGCTGAAGCTGACACAAGCACATACAGAACAGTCAACCTCTGATACAACTAGAGGACAGACTCAAGACATAGAAAAACTCATGGTGCAGGACCCACAAGTACCTGCTTCCAGCACACCCATGGTCCCCACTCTCAAGCTGGTCCCCTTTGTGCAGAAAAAGGGTGAAGAAATCCCTGATTTCAACACTGTTTTCTATGATAAGGAAACAAAGAGGATAATGAAGATAACAGAGAGGAAAGTTGAGACATGAGGTCTGCCCGGAAAGATGATCACATATACACCTATTGTGTTGGGAACAGACCGAGATCCGAGATTCAGCCTGAGAGCCGGAGCTGCCCTAATCCACGCCTCAAAAGATAACATGGACAAGGTAATGACTGACTCGGAGCAGTCCAAAAAATCCTCAGCCCAATTGAAAGACACCTCGAGGAAAGAAAGGGAAGAGAGCAATAGGTTGAAAAGAAAGTATGAAGACATGCAAAGGGAGATGAAGTCTTCTAAGGCTCAATTGCAGGTCCTCCAAGTAGAGAGACAGGCTAGGGAGACTACACTAGAATGCCTGGAGAAAGTGCAGAAAGAATATCAAGAGCTGAAAATGGAAAAAGATCGGCTGCTGGGAAAGGTAGAGGAGCTAGAAGAGCAGCAAAAGATCATCTTGCAGGCCAGTGAGCTGCACACCCAAGAACAGGAAAAGAAACATCAAGAAAAGATTACCTCTCTAACAAGTGCTCTGGAAGAAGCAAGGGAGCAGCAGGTCAACCTCCAACCGTTCCAAGAGCATGTCTTGGCCCAGAAAGCGAAGATGTTGCAGCTACAGACTGCTATAGATGAGGAGAGGTGCAAAGTTCTGCAGGTAGATGACCGGTTAGAGGAAATCCTGGAAACCTTCTCTTACTTTGTGGATAGATCCCAGGACGTTCTTGAAGTCTTGACTGCAAGAATGGTGAGGTTGGAAAACAATGAAGAAACCCCAGTAGAACTGCCATCAAAGGATACACAAGCCCTCAAGCGGGATTATGACTTGCTATAATTTTCTATAAATACAGTAGAGGACCTCAAAAAAGCAGTTAAGAAGATGAAAGGAGCATGCACAGAGTTTTTCAGAAGGCTCCTTATTGCCTACAACCGATGCCAAATAGAGGCTAAGCAGAGGCTTGATGTTTTTTCGGACCATGACTCATTTATGGAGCTGTTGCAAAAGAGATATTAGGAGGAGGAAGCTAAAGTACAGCATATCAAAGCCCTGGATGATCATATCTTGAGGAGCGAAGTAGATCATTCAGCTATCAGTGTGCAGCTGTTGGAGGACCAGCTTCAGTTTAGTGCAGCTAGGATTGAGGCTATAAAGAACCAGGCTAAAAAGTTTGAAATCAACATTCAGTTTTTGGAGCCTTGTGCCTTTGAAGGTATCGCTGCTGAAGCTTCAGCGTGGAAGAAGTTTCTAGACAGCCAAGTGGGACCCCCCTCGTGAAGGATTGGTCATTTTGTAATTAGTAACTTTTTTGTAAAAAAAAACATTTGAGAAAAGTAAAATGTTGGGAAACGAAGAGTTGGGAAGCCCAAAGGTTACTTTGGGCAGCCCAACCATCTCACCCTTTTGTATAAATGTAGAAAGCTTAGAAGGGATAGGGGCTTTTTCCCAGTGAGACTAGAAAGCGATATTGTAAGAAGAACTATTTCTCTTTGCAATAAAGAAATATGGTTTTCCTGTTGGAGAAAGATAGGTGGAATTTCCAAATGTTATGCTGTGGATGGCTGAAAGATGAACTATTTTGTTTTCCAGCTTTTGTCCATTAACCGTGAGATCGTTCTAACTCTCTGAACCTAAGTTCTTGTTTGAATGATTTCTGGTTTATTTTGTGGGATTACCACCGTGAGTAATGTATGTTGTTTATGAAACAATTAGCTATCTGATTGTTGAAATATATTTAATCATTCATGTGTTATATGTAGGAATATCAGCTATTTGTAATTTATGTTTATAATACATGAACAATACACATTACTCATAAATAAATTACAACTTGGCTCCCCAGGGATAGATAGATAGAAAGATAGTTAGTTTATTTCATTCCTACATAAGTGATTCAGATGCTGGTGAGTCTAAGACAAGAGGTAAGAACCTGTGCATCACATTGTGACTGCTCCCTGCATCCTTCACCATCCTGCATGGTTAATTAGGCATTTGCATCTCATATATTAAGTCAAAAACTACAAAATACATGGTGGACCGGGCCGCAACCGGTAAAACCTTTGTTTTTGTTACTTGACCTAGGGTAGCCGGACCGCAAACTGGACAGATTCCCCATACCAAACAGTCACGGGCTAGTTGGGAACGTTGACTAGGGAGAATCCCTTGCTGTTGTTGCCTGCGAATTTCCAGGCCTCAACAGTACAGTAACTAGAGATAGTTACCATCGAGTAGGAGAAGGTGGTAACTAGATAGGTGGTTGTCAAAACCATGCCAACTTCCTTGAATTTAAAATTTTATTTATTTTTCATATTTTTTTGAGCAAATCACTCTTAAATCAAGAGTAACAACGATTAATAATTGTAATGGATTTTGCAGAGTCTGATTTCAACTTTTTTCTTGAAATTGCTTGCTGAACAAATGTTTGGAGCAAATAAATCGTAATTTACATGACCTTTTGGAGCGATCATGCTCTATTTAAGGGATTTAAGCTTTTAGGGAAAATGGGAGATGAGTGAGGATTGAGTCCAATGATCAAGGCCGGAAAAACTGAATTCAAATCAAAGCTCTTCAATCCATAATTGTCCTTTTGTATGAAAGAAAAATTGACTTCTTGAAAAGTCATCTTTGAACTGTCGTCATGGATGGAGAAGTGCCTATTTGGGCTATAACATTCAACAAGTACACACATAGTTTAAGATAAATATATTGGTACATTTAATTGTTAATTATTATTTATAAATTCATTTTCTATCATTTCTCATTGTCTCTTGTGTCAAATACCTATTCTTTAACTTAAGACCAATTATATATTTGATATTTTATAGTGACAATTTGATTCAACCATGCCAACCATAGATTTCCCATTAATAGACACTCAACTTCTGTAAATCATTCACAGTAACTCACATGCAAGACATAATGTAGAAGTTAACTCGTTCCTCTTCACTACTTATTCTTTGTACATATTTTTTCCTATAAACTAATCATTTAAAGCACAGAGAATCTGTTATTCTCCATCCCCTCATTCTTTTCATCATTATTTTATGCTTGAATATTGGCTAAGTTTCATAACGTATTGTCATCTCATGTGCACTATATTTTAAGAGTAGAATTCACTCATTCATTCTTCTATGTATGTATAGTGTATGTGTTTGTCATAGTTTATGTGATCATTGTCCCACATATATTTCATTTTTTTATATTTACCATCTTTTGATTTCCTTTTTGTTCCATTGTACTTGGTGTACACATTTGAATAGTTGTTTATGAGTTTTAATTGCATTTAGTTTGCAAGTCATTGACATATTACCTTGACTTTCCATTTTAGTTTTAGCATGGTAGTTTTTTTTGAAGTTGTGTTAACTACTAGAGTAACAAAGTGCGGTGATACCTTAGAATTTAGGTTTCAATATGATCACATCACCCCCATGAACAAAATTTGATAGGAAAGGATCACCGTGAACAAGAAACCCAAAGGTGCAAAAGATTGTTCACCATCATTTTGACCAAGTTCCCGTGTCTATGTTCTCGAGAACACTATGATATCAACTTCCTAGTATTTTAATTTCTTCTTTTAATTGTTGTGTGGATTATTATTTGAACTTTCCAATCTCAAATCTTCCTTATACTCGTCCACCTCATCACTTTGTAAATTTGACCTATCTAAGAACTGAAATTATACTCAAAACAGATATCCAATACTCGATGTGAGTGTTGAACTACTTAGTCTAAGGAGACATTTGAATTTGCATCAATTTTGTTTGATTTGTTGAAGTGTGAATTGAGATTTGATTTCCCATTTTCAAGTTCATTTTTTGTAATTTATTCATTGCAATTTGCTTTGTGTGATAACAAATTATTAGAGGACCACTAAAGATTCAAGAGTTTTGTCCCATATTCTAGTGTTAAGTCATAATATTTTATTGTTTGATAGTTCATTCCATTAAAATCATGTGTGTTTATTTCCATCATAGATTGTCAAATATTTAAAAGACACTTTGGTAAGGTAATTTGGATATTAAAAACATAGTATCTGTGCAACCAACTATTATTTAAATCACATTACATGGTTGTCACCTGTAGCTAGACTAAGCCTCAACCGTTCCAATAGAAATCTTGAAGAATATTAACTGGTTTCATGAATAGTTTTTGGTTGTTTGGTAATTAAGTTAGGATAGTCAAGCTTTGATCGTGCACATATTGTTCCTTCACCTCGCAAAATTATGAGCTTCGGGTTGAAATTAAAATGTAGGTAAACTAAACACATATAATTCACACAACAATCCATAATATAAGTAGGTACCTCTCCCTCATCATTGTGTCCCTTGTTTAGATCCCTAGAAAATGACCAATATGAGAATGTAAGAAGAATCCTATCTCAAAGGGTCCCATAAGGGTGCTTATTGAAAAATGTTCAATCAGATAAAGAGTGACCAATCCTTACTAAAACAGATCAAATACAGTATTTTTCTATGAAAATCTCCATCAAAGAAGATAATTATTCCTTCTTGAAGGTGTACTCTACTTTGTTTTTGTTAATGGATTGATGAATAAATATATACCATTCCTTCCTAAATGGTTCAAATATAGTGGTTCTCCAAAATAAATCCATTATATAAGGAGGCACCTCTCCCTCATTAGAGTGTCCTTTGTTTTGTTATGTGGAAAGCAATCAATATGAGAATGAGCAAAGAATCCTTTTTCAAAGTGTCCCATATGGGCGCTCATTGAAAAAGTTTAGATCATATAAGGAGTGACAAATTCCTAATGATACAAGTGACATATGGTCCACAACCCCAATATAGGTCTCTTTGATGAACGAGTGACTATTCCTTCCTAAAAGGGTCGCTTGGCTTAGAAAGCTTAGTTACATTTATAATGATAATATATTATTAACATCTATATATGGAAATTTATTTCTATATGTGAATTATAAATTCTCTTGGAAGGGATCATGAAAGGATGGCCTCCCTTTTTTCGACAAGCCCCTTCTTTCCTCGATTCAAGCAAAGTCTACTTTATGGAAGGGGAGGACTCTCTTTCTGTAATTTCTCCCTACTTTGAAATACTATATGATTCACTAAATTCCCAGAACTCCAAAAGAGGCCTCCTTAAGGAAAGAGTGAAAACTCTTTCTCCTAATGATTTATTTTCCCCACCCCCAAAATAGACCCCCTAAGGAAGGAGTTGTCTCTCTTTCTTTGAGTGATCGCCTCTTTGTAAACTCTGTTAGAAGACGTAATTGTTCCTTCTTGAAGGTGTACTATGTTGTTGTTTTCTATTCATGGATATATGAATAAAGAGAAACTATTCTTTTCTAAAGGGTTAAAATAGGGTCGTTCTCCAAAAGAAATCCATTCAAGGAGGCATATCTCCCTCATCAGAGTGTCCTTTAATGTTTTTTTCTATGCAAAGCGATCAATATGAGTATGAGTGAAGAATCCTTTCTCAAAGGGTCCCAAATGAAAGTTAATTGAAAAATATTAGATTGTATAAGGACTTACCAATTCCTAATGATACAAGTCACAAGTGGTCCATAACCCCAAGATAGGTCTCTTTGAGTAAGGAGCTATTATTCCTTCCTAAAAGGATCACTTGGAATAGAAATACTAATAACATTTATAATGATAATATATTAGTAACATATATATATGTTGCAATTTCTTTCTATATGTGAATTATGAATTCTCTTAGAAGGGATTAGGAAATTACAAGTTCTCTATGGCCAACCCCTCTTTCCTTGATTCAATCAAACTCTACTTTATGGAAGGGGTAGATTCTCTTTTTGAGATTTCCCCCTACATCGAACTCCTACATGATCCACTAAATTTCTAGATCCCCAGAATAGGCCTACTTGGGGAAAGAGTGATGATATTTATCCTAATAAACTGCTTTCCACACCCCCAAAATAGACCCCTTTGAGGAAGCAGGGACCACTCTTTCTCTAAGCAGTACCATCTCCATAAACTCTGATAGAAGGCATAATTGTTCCTTCTTGAAGGTGTACTATATTGTTGTTTTCTATTGATGGATCGATGAAGAAACCACATCCATTACTTTTTTAAGGGTTCAAATATAGTGGTTCCCCAAAAGTAATCCATCAAAGAAGGAGGTACCTCTCTCTCATCAAAGTGTCCCTTGTTTTGTTCTATGGAAAGTGATCAATATGAGAATGAGTGAAGTCCTTTATTAAAAGGTCCCACATGGATGTTCATTGAAAAAGGTTATATTGTATAAGGCATTATCAATTCCTAATGATACAAGTGACAGGCCTTGGATTTAGTATCTTTTTATCATCATTTCACTTTATTTAAATCTCTTTTGCTTATCCATAATCATGTAGTAATTCCTTATAGTGCTCATATTTGGGTTTTTATGCTCAAGTTGTTTTTCAATTACATTTTTTAGTATTTCATATTATTTTTAACTAACATTACGGGAATTGCTGTACTATGTATTTACTTTGGATATTGAAGCATTTGTTAGGAAGTGGATACAACATATTTGAGGAAGTTTTTTAGTATTTGCAGAATATTTGTATGTAGTTGCAGAAACTGTACAAGCAGCTACAAAACCTTTACATCAACTGCAGAACCTCTGTAAAACTTGTGAGTTGTGGAACCTCCTACAAAACCTATAGAAGCTGCAAAAAGTAAATAATTTAAGTTTACCTTCTACCACCAACTTTGGAGAAATATATTCATTGGGAGTAATGTATTTTTATAAATACATTAATTTTATTATTCTTATATATATCATATCATGATGCTAAATTGTTTTAAAATTAAAGGTGGCAAATGGAGGTGGATATGAGTGCATATTTGGCTTATCCACAAATATTTGAATATCTGTATCAAATATATGATGGACCTAATATATTACAAGACATTTGGGATGAGTTTTGACTATTTTATTATAACCTCTAACCCTAAATTCAAATTTGAATTCAAAGGCATCCTAAATAGCATGTAGTTAGAAAAGATCTTGGAATTGGTTTTGAGATCCAAATTATTAGCAATTTGTTGAGGATATTTTGGATCCTCATTTATTACCTGTTATGAAAAACTCATGTATAAATAAGAACTTATTCTCAATTCAAGGGGAGGACCCTTAGAGCATTAGTCCAAATAACAATGGAATAAAGTTACAATTTCATCTGGATTCAATATAGATCTTAGTTTTCTATTTTTTAATATGTTTTATTTATTTTATGTTGATGTAGTTTTCATTTATTGTTTAGTTTCCATTTTTTATTATGTGTGAAGTTTATTTATGCAATTTGATTTTATTCCATAAATTAATGATTTAAATGCTTATTTTTACAATGAATGTGATTAATGCAATAATCTTATTTTCTACGTTGGATCATAAAAAGTAACTTACATTTTGAAAGGATAGATTTTCTGCACATTGTGAATGCAAATTTAGAATTTAATTTTTCCGCACAGTGTGATTTAGTTTTAGAATTTACTTTTCCCCCAAAGTGTGCATTTAGTTTTAACATTTACTTTCTAGCATGGTGTGAATTTCAATTTCTAGAAGAGTGATTTAGGATTTCAATTATGTAATTAGTTTTACTACACATATATGTGGTTACTTTGAGATATAGTTGATTCATATTCTTTATACCTACAACTGGTGTGAATTTACTTTCTTGTGGTGTGATTTAATTTCCTTACAACTTAGTTTTAGTAGTTGTTTAGCTGGCTAGTTCCTAACTATTGTGGTTTGCACATACACTAAAATTAATGTACAAACTTCTTAGTTGTTTTCTAAGTAATTAGAAGGAAATTAAGAATCCGGTTAACAAGTCACATGTAGTCCACAAACCCAAGATAGGTCTCTTTGAGGAAGCAACGACTGTTCCTTCCTAAAAAGGTCGCTTAGAATAGAAAGCTTGCTAACATTTATAATGATAATATATTAGTAACATCCATTTCTAGAAATTTATTTCTATCTATGAATTATAAATTCTCTTGGAGGATATTAGGAAATGATGGATGCTCTTTCTCTTACTAGCACTCTCTTTCATCAATTAAAACATAGTCTACTTTATGGAAGGGGCAGACTCTCTTTATGTGATCCCCTCTACATCGAACTCCTATATGATCCACTAAATGCCTAGAACTCTAGAATAGGCCTCCTTGGGTAAAGAATGATGAATATTTCTACTAATTTTCTCCTTTCCCCAACCTCAAAATACATCCCCTTGAGGAAGGAGTGGATGCTCTTTCTATGGGTGATCCCCTCTCCATAAACTCCAATAGAAAGTCATAATTGTTCCTTATTTAAGGTCCACTTCGGTATTGTTTTTGTTAATGTATCAATGAAGAAAGAGAGACTGTTCCTTCCTAAAGGGTTCAAATATGGTGGTTACCCAAATCAAATCCATCAAGGGAGTTTCCTCTCCCTTATCAGTGTGTCCTTTTTTTGTTTTGTGGAAAGCGATCAATATGAGAATGAGTGAAGAATCCTTTATCAAAGGTCCCATATGGATTCTCATTGAAAAAAGTTATATTGTATAAGGAGTGTCCAATTCCTAATGATACAAGTCACATGTGGTCCACAACCCAAAGATAGGTCTCTTTGTGGAAGGATAAATTGTTCCTTCTTAAAAGGGTCACTCGGATTAGAAATATTAGAAACATTTCTAATGATAATATATCAATAACCTCTCTATCTAGAAATTTCTTTCTATGGATTGGGAAAGGACGATAACTATTTCTCCTACCAACCCTTTGTTTCCTCGACTCAAACAAAGTATGCTTTATGGAAGGGGTAGATGTTCTTTTTTTTATTACCTTCTTCACCAAAATCATATATGATCCACTAAATTCCCAGAACTCTAGAATATTCCTCCTTGGTGAAAGAGCGATAACTCTTTATCCTAACTATTTACTTTTCCCACCCTCAAAATAGACCCCATTGAGGAAGAAGCAATCACTCTTTCTTAGAGCGATCCCCTTTCTATAAACTCCAAGATATTGCTACTTGAGGAAGCAACAACTAAAATAATGGCGTGGAAAAAATAAAATCATTTTTTTATATATCTTTGTACAAAGGTTATGACTACTCATTATAAGGCGGTGACATTGAACTATGATGTCATCCCACCCAAAGTATCGCAAAGGTACTATGCTCCTTGATATTTTCTTGGTTGCTAGGAACTATGATTATGAATATTAGAACCTACTTTAGGACTCAAGACGAATGTCTTGGGATAGAGAGGGTAACCCTTAGCGAGCTAGATTCCCATTGTCTCATTTGTATCGAACAAATACCATCTCTAGAAACACCATCCCCTTTCTTGACATCGAGTTGGCATGCATAACATTGAGAAATTTTTTTTCATTGAAGAGGACTTAATCAAGAGAAACAAACTTGAATTGTATTTTGTTTGAACCATTATCATAGAACATTAGTTGAAATACCACCATAGTATTATATCCTTCCCTAACCATATTCCCACCCCACCTAAATTATAAGTCATACATTGTCCTCCAAGAACCCCATCCCTCCCCATGGATCTATTACCCTACATTGCACCTCCACCACATTATTTATCTTCCCCATCCCTCTATATTCCACCTAACAAATGTACACAAACCCATACTACCATTACTTCTCATCCCACATTGTCTCCCGACTCCACCCCCCCTAAATTTCTCCCTACATTATTTTCCCAAACATATAGGAAATACTATCTCATGTTTTCCCAATGTCTCCTCTATCCCCTGCCGCACCACTCTATGTTCCTCTCAATTGACATATGCCATCCATATATCACTACTAGCCTTTCTAATGTTTATTCAAGTGATATTTCTTATCCTTCTTGTTACCACCCATTTTGTATGGGTGTCCAACCATGAAGGAAAAGGTTTTTTGGGTGGCAATATTGTATCCTACAACCTTAGCAAATAGGTATGAGTTCCTAATAATCCTCCATGAACAATTCTGGGAACTCTTATACTATATTCGGGCACCTATTAATATCAAAGGAACACATATGAGCAACAGTGATCACAGAAGTAGTCATCTAACAAGATTCCTAGTTAGACAAGTCTAAAGTACTTCTAGGCATTACTGAATCAAGTTTGGTTTGACATGTGCTTGTTGTGAATAAGGCAATTGTTCTAGACACACTTTGAGGATTTCCCCACTTTTGTAGCATCAATAGACAATTAAAAACCAATAATTATGAGCATACCTTGGTCATATTGAGATCTATTGCAACTGAAGTGTGAATCAAAAGGCCATTGTTCTTGGTTGACAGTGTATGGATACAAATCAACAAAATAATGTTTCTTTTTTTTGAGATATGTCTACAACATGCACTTACAACATAATTTATCATATTTTTGGAGGCCTATAAAATTGTAGTAGACTAGAAGCAAACAAGCACATTTTCTAGCAGTATGGTTGTGCCCTTCGAGAGAATTTATATGCAACAACAAGATCTAAGCAACAATAGGCCTATTTTAGAAAGAACTAAAAGGAATCGATGTGTTGTTACATTGGTCCTATTTGGCTAATTCTGAAATCTACATATGAATCACTTTACAGAAGATGAACAATCAATGAAGGCTTAAGGAAGGATGTTTAGTACAAATGAATTTCGATGTTTGGGATTGTCATACTTAGATTTGAGCATCATCTATAGGAATTTATGAAACATAAGTTGTTTCCACATATCTATAGTGGTTTTTCAGTGAGGGGTTTTTCACCTAGCTTGATTTTGATGATTAATGAGATTAGATGCACCAAACAAAATAGCATGGCATTCAAGGTCTAAAATATCTAGAAAGTAGAAGATCTACACTAATACCCAACAACAGTGAAAGTAGCATGTAAAACATAATCAAAAGGGGATTTATCCAACTTTGAGGAATATTCTTAATCATTATGTACAATGGTTTCAACGCCAAAATATATTTATGTGCAGATTGTCCAAGACTATAGTGTTGATGCAAATGCCTTTGAGATGGAGTTATGTTACCATTGATCCCTTTTATCACATGCTAGTTTTTGTTCCTTATACAATCTCTATTGAAAATTCCTTAATAAGTCATCTCAAATCACCTTCTCATAGAATTTGGGAAATGGAGAATCTTATTCATATTACAATCTAAGAAAAAAGTCCACTTCTGGGTAGGAATTATGACAACCATTCAAAAGAGCCACAAGAGCACTTCTTAATGACAACAATGATGCAAAATAGGTGGGAAAGAAACTAGATGAATAATGTGTCCATCTGATCTAAGTACATCAATGTGTGATCTTGATGTGTTTTTATTTTTCTTTCAAAAAAATTATTCTTACAATGTGGTCCCTATCCATGCCTCATGATTATAGTGGTGGGAAGCTGTTGAGGCCTGGAAAATCGCAACAATAGTTAGGGATTCTACCCAATAAACGTTCCCAACTATCCCATTACTGTTTGGTATGGGGAATCCATCCAGTTTACGGTCCGATTACCATAGGTCAAGTAGCAAATTTAAAAGGTATTACCGGTTACGGCCCGGTCCACCGTATATATTTTTAGTTTTTTGTGTTTAAGTTATGATGTGCAAGTGCCTATCTAAAAATGCAAATTGATAGAGATAATGAGGAGTGTCACAATGTGATGCGTAGGTTCTTACCTCTCATCTTACCTCTCTCACATCTAAATAGTAAACAACCAAAAAATAACTACAACTAACTAACCTATCCCCAGGGAGCAAAAATTATCAGTTATCGATGAGTAATGTATTTATTCTTGTAGGACTGAGGTGCAGTTGATCCTCCAGGTGGTGTATACTTATAGCTGCATGTGCAACTGCATTCTTTAAGATCTGTTCATCTAGATCCTTTACTTGTTGGATCTCTTGCTCGTCTTCCTGACATCTATTCTGTAGATGCTCTATAAACACTTTATGCTCTAGAATTGCATCCAATCTCCTCTCTGCTGAAATTTGGCATCTATTGTACGTAGCAAGCACCCTTCTGCAGTATTCAGCACATGCTCCTCTCGTTTTATTTATAGTTTTCTTGAATTCTTCCACAGTATTGATTGCAAACTCTAGTAAATCATAATCCCGCTTTAAACTCTATCGATATTTAACTGGTAGCTCCGCAGGAGGTTCCTCATTTGTTTCTATCCACTCTATTCTTCCCGTCAGGATCTCCAGAATCTCTTGAGATCTGTCCTAAAAATAAGACGTAGTATCCAAAATCTCTTCTAATCTGCTATCTATTTGCAAAATCTTACATCTTTCTTCCTCAACACACATTTGCAAATGATGGATTTTCCTTCTCTGAGTGAGAACATGTTCTTTTAAAGGCTGGAAGTCTATCTTCTGTTCTATAGCATCCTTCAGTGATGCTGTCAATGAAGCATTCTATTCTTCCAAGGCTGCCACCTGTATTTGATATTATTTTTCTCTTTCTTCTGTGGTGACCTTCTTCAATTCTAACTCAACAATTCTTCTTTGTAACTGGTCCTTTTCTGTACTCAGAGTTTCATAGGACACCTGGAGGTCATCTTTCTCAGTATTCAACACTTGATGCTCTAGTTGTAGCCTCTGTAATTCTGCTAAGTTGTTCTAAGCATCCTTTTCTGTTTTCTCTACAGAAACTTCTAAAGCCATCCTATTTGCTTGCAGACTCTGGAGTTCTGTCTTTGAAGTCCTCACTTCATTCTGCATGTCCTCATATTTCCTCTTCAACTTATGACCTTCATCCCTCTCTCTCTTTAGTGTTTCTTTTAATTGAGCTATGTTCTTTCTTGATTGCTTGAGATCCATCATCAGCCTATCTACATTATCTTCAGTAGTTTGGGTTAACGCCAACCCAGCTCTTGCTATCAATCTTGGATCTGCATCCATCTCATACACCAAAGTCTTGTCAATTATCATATTTCCTGATTGTCCTCTTGTTTCAACCTTTTTCTCGATTCTTCTAACAATCCTTTTCTTCTCCTTGTCATAGAAAATGGTGCTAAAATCAGGGATCTCTTCCCCTTCTTTCTGCATGAAAGGGATCAAATTCATTCCAGAAAACACAGCTTTCCCTTGAGTGCTACTAGAAGCTACAGCAGGCTCCTAGGGATTAGGATTATCTTGTCTAAGCCCTTGATCTGTATGATCATGTGCCCCCTCTATATCCATCTGTTCAGTAGTATGTTGGTCTTTCTTAGATCCTGTTAATCTCAAACCTTCACTTTCTTCTTGTCTTTTCTTTATCTATGCTTCTTCATTCCTCTTTCTCTCCTCCTCTTCCTTCTTTGCTACTTCCTCTGCAACTCTCTTTCTTTCTTCTTCTTCATTCTCCATCCAACTCTCTGCCTCTTGTGCTAGCCTTCTGGCATCTTCTTCCCTCTTTCTGGCCTCTTCTTCTTCATTTGTCTTAGTCTTCAGTGCAGTTTTGCCTTTTCCGCCCACAGTAGTGATTTTCTGTTTAAATCTCTTCTTTAAGGCAATCATATTCTTTTCACTCCTGAATGTTTCCTCGTCTTTATCCCAGAAGTTGGTATACTCAAAATGAATGTTTGCCTCTTTGCAACGTTTTGCTACCTTATTCCGGGAGTCATTCCTGTGAAATTTCATCTCACCAAAACGGAAGTGCTCCAGCTCATGCACAAATTATGCAGTCTGTTTTACCTTTGAAAACTTATAACTCCCCAGCCAGAAATGTATGGCAGGATATGCTGCCCTTTTATGCTCGAACAAGAAACTCCCCACACCATCAAGATACACCTGCCTAACTGCCTCTTTATGCAGCACATGATCAGTGGCATATTTAGGGAGTAGAGAAGGTGCCTTGGAGCCACCATACATTCTGATATACATTCCTTCCTAAGTTAAATAATAGTCTCCATATTCCTCAATGACTTAGAATGCTTCTTCGGACATGCAGTTGCATTCAGTCAAGAAAATTAGAGTGTACAAAGGCATGACGAAGTGTTCACTTATTTCTCTGTAGTAACTATAGTATTTTTGTGCCCAAAATAATTTATACGCAATGTAAACCGGGGTCCTGTCCCTATCCCAATTACACCTCAAGGCTAGAAAATATTGGGTACATAGTATACAGTAAACTAGGATAGAGCTCATGTATAACTCTGACTTCTTCTGTGACACCCCTCCCAAAGCTGAAGATATGCATGCTGAGAGGCTATTGGACACTATGTTTCCCCAATTGAATATGGTTCCTTGAGTGGCCACATAGAAAATAATTGGTATCCATCCCAGTTTGAAGCTTTTTCCGTGAGCTCTCCCAAAAATCCTATTTAGCATTAGTGCAATAAATTTGTAAGGAGTCCGGAGGGTGGATGTATCATATTCTCTTGATGGCCTGGTTTGAAATTTCTTCCCTGGTATCATCATTCTCTTAACTGTTTCTACCAGGTCCATAGCTGTCTCTTTCAACCAGCTTTCTGTTAGGTAAATATGAGCAGGAGGCAGATGATATGCCATTGATACATAAGTAGGGTTGTATGCAACATATCCCTATTTAGCAGTATTTTCAAGGATCGTCGTAGTTACATCTGCCCTAGGCAGAATCCAATCGATCACCTCTGAGCATGGGAACAACTCCAGTCTTGTGGCTACTTTCATAAGAGTCGATTTCTCGATGTTTGCATATATAGTCAGCTCTTCAAATCTTGCATCAGGCACTTTCTGATTTGCAATCATCCTGTATATCTCACCCCATTTATAATCTGGCTCGACCCCGGTAGTAGCTTTGGTATCTTCATATATGTATTCAACCTTGGTGATGATTTCAATCTTTGGTTCTCCTTCGGCAACAGGAGCCTTCTTCTTTTGTCTTTTGGACATATTTTCTTTGCAACAGTCACTCTGTCATAAACAAAGTATGTTCTTAGACCATTTAAGCTTTTAGCAAGTGTTTTAGTAATGAAGAAAAAATATATCAACCTATTTACCTCTTCCATATGAATTCTCAAAAATAAACTATATAGAGTATTAATGCATGAAAAGAAAAATGACAAGAAAAAAGAAACTCCTGCAAGTTGTGTCTTAAAATCCTATAAGTCCACCGTCTGTAACTAAGAACACAACCCTGATAGAAAAACTATTCATTTAATCTGGGCTGCATTCGAACTAATCTAACTCCTCTGGTAAAAGCACGAACCACACTATCATTACGGCTAATCCTAAAACACGAGACCTTATACTGTTTTCTTCAATGTGGAACATCTTAACTTGACCAAAATATTGAAACCCCGCCTGCCCCCGCCCCGTTGTCCCATAAAATAGGGTAAATGCTTGCAAATAGTTTAAAAGACTCCCTAGATGGCCATGAATAACCAAAGAATGGGTGGTGCAGACAGCATAACGCTTGTCTGCACCAACCCCTTAAACTTTCGGACTGGAATAAAACAATCATAATGACTAAAAAATTCAGGCTCAAAAAACCCCCACCGCCAAAGAAAACTGTCAAACTAGTTATTCTGCCTTACAACAATAAGCATACCGTGAGGATAAATATTATTTCTAAACAGATAATGACACAACTATGGGAAAACCTAACTAGGGAAAACCATGGTTCTCAAAACGACCAATAAAAATACAAAAAGAGGAAACTGTGGTTTGCCTACCTGGCAAAACGGTGTGCAGTCGACGTGATGACCCAAAAAACCTCCATGATAGCATGCCAATGAATGAAATCCGGACAGCTGGGCACGCTAAACAGCTCAATTGACAAGAACTGGAGCAGACATGATTTTCAACAAGGATAATAATAAAAAAATGCTCCACCTCTCTATATATAACCCTTGGTAAAAGAATCGGCGGAAAAAACCCTATCGGTGATCGAAACCTCTAAACATTGGGAGGATAGTTCAATAGGTAGCTGCAACGGCAGGCAACAATCAAACTGCGGGTCCCGTGATAACATAAATCCCGTCGGCGGTCAGAAGCTCTAAACGTTACGGGTCGGCGACTCAAACCTCAATGCTACCGCAGTGTCGATGATTCAAACCTCAATGCTACTGCAGTGTCGGCGATGCCGAACACTATTTTCGCGATGGTTATACATCGGAGATCGGAAAGACTAACCACTAAAACATCAAAAACAGCAAGCGAAAAGACTAACCTTCGGACTACTCATTGACTTCCCTCCGACACGTCGGCGACGTAGAGGACTAAACCTCCGACCACTGTCGAAAATCGTTCCGATACCGATAAAAAAAACCAAGTCATCGACAGTTAAAAGGTTTAAACAATAAAACCAAAAGGAGATTAAGGCCACGGATCGACGAGAAATAGAACTATCCATC
Source organism: Pseudotsuga menziesii (assembly GCA_001517045.1). Taxonomy (NCBI): domain Eukaryota; kingdom Viridiplantae; phylum Streptophyta; class Pinopsida; order Pinales; family Pinaceae; genus Pseudotsuga; species Pseudotsuga menziesii. Next base: position 156,296 of record LPNX010744750.1, read on the forward strand.
AAGATGTTTGTCGTTTACCTTCCGAAATGTCGGTGGCATAGAGGACTAATGCCTCGACTCAATCTTCAACAAACACCCGACAGCGATGAAAAAATCATCAAAAATCAGACATTAATCTCCAAACAATAAACAAAACTCCATAGTCTTTATGCATTGGCTAGAAAAACGACAGTGTTAGATCATTTAAATCCTGAAACAAAGGAAAAATAGTTGACCCTACTTTTGACTTCAAAAGATCAAAATTTATAGCAGAGGAATGACAGATTTCAGGAAACCAAACAATCCCAGGCTAGATAAAAAATAAAAGGAGGGTCCAAAATTTGTTAAAAATTTTGGGAAAAGGTTGTAGCCGCAATAAAACCATATCATGTTTTTTGAGATAAACCTGTAAGTGAGTACTTATTAACATCACTTTCATATTGAATATCTTCTTGACTCATGCTCATTAATATAATCCTCTTCAAGCAAATTCCTTGTATCTTCTTGGAAATACAAATATTTATTATAAAATTTATTAACAAATCATATTTCTAGAAGACTAGGCAACCATTTGAAACTCTTGATCATTCAGAAGAAAAGAGGAAACAATTTTATCAATAGAATAATGTCTCTCATCTTTTGAAACAAGAAAAGGTAATATACATTCTTTAATACTCTTAGGTGTATTTATATAATAATTGTCTAAAGGTACCTATACAACTCAATAGAGTTGTCTTGCTCACCAGAATTTCTATCACCAAAAACAACATTGATCTTCTCATAGCCATCTTGATCCATGCCAAAAGGAATCATCAGAGATTGTTTCTTGAAAGACTTCTTCACGACCCCGATATATGTAGACTTGATGTTCCTCAATAACATAATCATTTTCATCATGAGATTGCTCTTCAAATTTCTTATTACAAAAATCCTCTAGAAGAACACAATATGGATAAAACCTCTTATAGTGAGAATGAAAGATTGAAATAAAAAATTTCAATGAGAAATTTTAGTAGGACGTAAACTTATGTACCACTTTCTTGCATCCCTTTCCATAAATCATAAATAGCTCCATTGATACATCTTCATAAAAAAAATTGGCTACTGAAACATGCAAGGATAAAAATCTCTCAAACATTGAGAAAGGTACCAACCTACATAAAACACCAATTCTCAAGTTGAGCACCAACTCAACTAAATAAAGATTGTAAGAACCAACCTAGATGGGACACCAATGCCACAAAAAAATGTATTCAAAATAGCCCATTAGATACTCTTTAAAAGAATGTTCAACATTTACATATGTCTATTCAAATGTGCCCTTAAATAGTCCTATAGATGGATTTCTGTCAAACTTCTATGTATCAATGAATTTGCAAGAGTTTCTTGTACATCTCCAAAAAAGCCTTTTCTTGTAAGCTGATCCAAGATACTTTCTTTGTATTATTTTAGGCCCTTCTTCCATCTATACCTATAATTTAATATCATTCTGAAATCTACTCAACCAATGACCCAAACATATCTGTCTTCACAAATAATTAACCACAGTCTAGCCCTTAATTTTGGCGTCGCTTTACTACCTCATATCTACACACCAATACTGATGAGAAATCCATCCTATGCCTTAATTTGACCTCAAAATATTCCCAAATAGTGGCTCAAAAATATCTATCTTCACCTCTTATTCAACCACAGTCCAACCCTGAAATTCATCCCGCCTTTGCTGCTTTTGACATGTGCACACGTACCCATGGAAAACCTAAACAAAGGTTGAGGTTGAGTTTGTGTTGGAAAACTAATCTTCGTGATTAAGATTATTGTTCTACGTATCTAGTAAACAATGATGTAAATAAAAATAATAAGAAGACAAATAGTCTAGTAAAAGTGCAAGATGCATGTTGCAAGGTGAATCCCAACAATCATATCATATGTATAGTAAAAGTGCAAGATGCATGTTGCAAGGTGAATCCCAACAATCATATCATATGTATAGTAAAAGTGCAAGATGCATGTTGCAAGGTGAATCCCAACAACCATATGATATTTATAAATATAAAGCAATTTTGGAGTTATCCACACTGAACAGAGGTATTAGAGCTTCGATAGAAGCCATAACTATTGTTGTTCTGACATTTGGAATTTTGCTATTCTATGCCAGCATGCTTGTCACCAAACTTACCTCTGCTCATCTTTTCTTCCATAGTTTATTCCCTTCCCTCTATAGGTTAGCAGACCTGCATATTCAATTATTGAGGAATGACTATTAGATAGTGAGCAGTTTTTGTCTGTGGACTGCCCACGTTTCCTTAGTGAGCAATGAACTCCACATTGCTGCTGTGGGTTCCTTCCCAGTACTGATATATCCTTTGATGTGCGTTGAGACCACCTCCACCTCTCTGTCACTCTTCACATGCGTGCTTCTTTCCATGTATTTAGTTGCGTTGTCATTTGGTAGAGAGAACACTCCACTCCACATTTTTGAGCTATGATCTGAATGTTATTTTCCTTGGAGGGTGGTGTGCCTGTCCCTCCACATCTGAGACGACTTGCCTTTGAGAAACTGTATTACACCGCATTTTTGTGTTGCTATTTGGTGTGAGAGAGACTCAACCTCCGCCATATATTAGTTGCAAGTCTGGAGCTACGGAATGCTACGAATTGATGGTGTGTTGAATACTATTGGTGGTGCTGCACTCATGGTGAAGAGATGCTACGATCATTGAGCTATGTCCTCTTCACTCTTGGAGTTGAGCTAGCATGGAGCTAAGCTTGTGAAGCATGGAGATGGAAACTGCTGCTACTTGATGCTAAATTGAAATTCCTATCCGAGACTGCTCCTGACCGGAATCTATTGAGTATGGTGCAACCACGTAATGAATCCACCACGTGTAATATCCCATGTTGAGCTCTGAATTATGAGTTGAGTTGTTTCTTATATCTGTTAGTTGTGCCAGAATGTTGAATTGTTGGTTATTCCTATGACTTAATATTGTTGAAATGTGGAAGACCACTGCATCTGCTAACCACCTCCATTTGAGAGATGAGATGAAAGTTGAAGTTGTTAAAGAGTGTAATTTTATCTGTAGTTAAGTTAGTGAGTTAGGTAACCCATGGTATTTACTCACATGGTATTAGCCCATAGTATTGTTGTTTTCCATTTCCTATTTAATCTACTCTTAATAATGAGAAGGTACTCAAGTGCTTTTGTTACTTCATTCTATTCTTTCACATGGTATTAGAGAGCTTACTGCCTGATCCGTCCATTGTTGGGATAAGCCTTTTCACATAGTGGAAAGCACTCTACAGACCTATTGCCTACGGAGGCACTCTATTTTTTCTATATTTTAATTTTATTTTCCAGATCGTATTTTATGTGATTTGAATGAGATCTGATAGTGAGCGTTGTATTTGCATAGATTATTAAAAAAAAAAGTAGAGATCCACAAAATCCATAAAAGACTGGGCTCACCAGATCTGACCCAGTGCTCAGTTTGCCAGAGCTAGCAATTTCAATAAAAAAAACTTGGAGTGAACCAGATTGTGTTACCCAGGCAGCCTATGCATACCTTCCTCGTCTTACCGAGGCAGCGTTCCAAATCTTTTTGCCAGATCTGATTTGTTTTTTGTTTTTTGTTTCCCTAAATCTAATTTGTTTTGTTTTTTGCCGAAACCCTAAAACCAAAAAAAGTGGGAAGAAATAGCCTCTGAGCATGCATGGGATGGTTACCTCTCCTGGCCACCGCTCTTTTCACATAGTAGAAAAGCGGTGCCATCGCCTTTTGTGTAGAGGAGAAAAGCGGTGCTACTTGGAAATGTTTTTAATTAAAAAAAAACAAGGGATTTTGTTTCTTTATATTAAAAAAAAGGGCTAAGCAAGGTATTTAAAAAAAAAAGGTTAAGCAAGGGATTTAAAAGAAAAAAAAAAGCAAGGGCAAATATTTTTTTTTAGTCATATCAGATGGTTAATACAAGCTCTTTGAAGCCGATCTCTGGACCTCTTTTGACTGGATCTAACTATGAACTTTGGTCTATAAAATGAAGACATTTCTGCAACTCAACAAATGTTGGGATATGGTGGAAATTGAGTTCAAAGAACCTGAAGCAGCTGCTCTGGCCACAATGAATAATGCCCGGAAGAATGCTCTCGAAGCTCGCCGAGACCGAGATCTCACAGCTACATGGATGATCCAAAGTTGCATTGAAGAGTCCATTTTCCAACGGATCTCAGGTGCTACCAGTGCACATCAGGCCTGTAATCTGCTTGCATCAGCTTACAAGGGAACCGATTGCGTTAAAACTGTAAGACTGCAAACCCTACGCCTTCAATTTGAAAGTTTGAAGATGAAAGAGTCAGAAAATGTGGATCAGTTCATGACTAGGGTTTGAGTATTGTGACCCAATTCCAAACCTATGGTGAATCGCTAGAACAAAAAATCATTGTTCAAAAAATTCTTCGGTGTCTCACCAAGAAATTTGCTATGGTAGTGACTGCCATAGAGGAAGAAAAAGATCTGTCAAAATTCACCCTAGAAGAGTTGACTGGATCTCTTATATCTCATGAAGCGCGATTCACTCAAGAAGAAGAATCGTTGACCAATGCATTCAGCATCTAGGCTTCCCTCAACAGAGATCGAGGCAGAGGAGGACAAGGTAGAGGAAGAAGAGGCCGATGGTCTCGATCTACAGAAGACAGAACTAGTCACAATCATGAACACTCAGAGCATTCATAACACTCTCACAACTCTCAAGGTTCGAGGGGAAGAGGCAAGAGATGGACCAATAAGTCCAATGTTCAGTGTAACTACTGCAAGAAGTATGGGCGCTATGAACAAGAATGCAGAAAGAAGCAAGCGAACCAGAACAATAACCAGAACAATAGTAGAGCCAATGTCTCCAAAGAAGAAGAAGGCTCGTCAGAGGTGATGTTTCTATCTTATCAAGCAACTGAAGAACACTGCAACTCAGATCTATGGCTACTAGATAGCGGTTGCAGCAATCACATGACAGGTAACAAGTCACTTTTCTCTAGTCTGGATTCCTTTGTTGTCACGAATATCAAGCTAGGAGATGACTCTCTGGTTGCAACAAAAAGAAAAGGTGTTATTCATGAACTTACTAAGCAAAATGAAAAAATGTCCTTTCATGAGGTGTTTTATGTACCTCATTTGACTGTAAATTTGATCAGTATAGGTTAATTACTTCAGAATAAGTATGATGTTAGGTTTCATGATACATAATGTGATATCTATGATAAACCTCCCAGTAAGAGACTCATAGCCAAAGTTGAAATGACTAAGAATAGAATCTTTCCTCTTAGTCTTAGGAGTACCAACCTTCCACATCCTGTAGCTCATACAGTTTCTAGTCAAGATGAATCCTGGTTATGGCACTATAGATTCGGTCATCTTGCCTTCAAGAGTCTCAATCTCCTGCACAAACAGTCAATGGTCAAAGGACTGCCGGTTATTCATGAACAATCCAACACCTGTGAGGATTGTATCACTCGGAAACATCATAGGGATAGTTTTCCCACTTCCACATCTCGAGCCAAAGAGAAACTTGAGTTAGTTCATACAGACCTCTGTGGACCCATGCAAACCCAATCCATAGGAGGCAGTTTTTATTTTCTGACTTTTATTGATGATTTTAGCATAAAAACATGGATTTATTTTCTCAGGCACAAATCAGAGACCTTCTCCAAGTTTAAAGAGTTCAAGGTTGTCACTGAGAAGCAGTCTGGAAATTCCATTAAAATGCTCAAGTCAGATGTTGGAGATGAATATGATTCACATGAGTTTTCAGACTTTTGTAAGTAGCATGGCATCCAGAGATAGTTCACCACCAGATACACTCCACAACATAATGAAGTTGCTGAACGGAAGAACCGAACCATCATGAACATGGCCCGTAGCATGATGTCACACAAGAAGCTGTCAAATGAGTGCCAGGATGAAGCTGTTGGATGCTCAGTTTACTTGCTCAACAGATCACCCATAGTGACTGTCTGTAACATCCCCGACCCTCTGACCGACAAGGAGGACGTTACCAAACAAACAAAAACCTCCGGGAAACTAGCCCCATGAACATGAACAGGCATATAATGCTGAAAACAAATGCTTAAAACATAAACCATACACAGATACATAATTATTCATCATACAACGGAAGCAAACATACGTTCATTCCAGCATCAACATGTTCATCATGATCCATTAGACAATAAATAGTAAATGTAATTGCAGAAGCAAAATGGACAGGATTACTTATCTTATAAAGAACTTGTCCCACAACCAGCTATGTCACTGCAACATTCCACCCAACCATAGGCCAACGTGCTCATCAATCTCTCAGCAACACTGCCACCCCCAAGCTGGGCATGATTCCTCAAGGAATAAGGGTCAAAGCAGGCTTACACATAGCCAAGGTACACAAATCAGCCAAACCCACACAGTAGGGTTTATCAGGCCGTCAAGGAGCTAGGAAAGGCTAAATGCTAAGCTGGTGGCCTCAACGGAGAGCTAAGGATGCCTACACCAGAGTCAACCTGACTTCTAAGACACCCACACACCCAACACCAGGAATCAGTAATTTCTCTGCTTCACAGTCCCTCAGGCCTTGACTTCCCTTTCCAATACTCTTCAAGGGTTGTGGAGAAGAAAGCCAACATTCTAACTCTGTCTGAGTGGCTCCAAACACCAGTTTTCTCAAGCATACCCAACCTCTAATCCCACTCTCAACAGTTCGAAAACCAACCACTGCATACCGCAATAAAACAAATAGTTCACAGCTTTGTGAAGAAGATGAAGACAACAGGGTGACAAACCCAAACAAAAAGGTGAACACAGCTCCTGTCAACAAGACGACTCAGAGTTGTTCTTGGCCCCAGCGTGGCCAAAACAACGGCAACCCAAAAAGGTACTTGCATACACAGCAACCCACAATGAGGGGAAGACAACAGCCCCAATCTCACAATGAAATGATGGCAACATTACAGAGTCCGCAAATGGGAAAGAAACTAAACCCCCAGCATGGACAGGGGAAGACATAAACGTAGACCACAAAACCAGGAGGTAACACACATACACACAGTCCGACACTACAAAAGGGAAAAATGATCCTCTTCCCAAGTCAGGGAAAGAAAATAGCCGATCTCACCGTGAAATCCCCCGGATACCTTTCACAGTCCGATAAATAAAACCGATCAGACTCTCTATGTGAATAGAGGAAGAATAGAACGACTCACTGTGGGAGGAAAGCAGATCCACCGACCAGTGATCAGCGAGAGAAGAGAGAACCAAACCGATTCCCGCCTACCTAAGATGTTGAAGACAAAAACCACAGTGGAGAACCCAAAATCGTGAGTGGAAGAGTGGGATAGTGGTGACAGTTCCCCTGCCTCCGCATGAGGAAGAGAGAGCTCGCTGGTGGAGTGTATGTGGGGCAAAGACGGGCAGTCCTGCTAACCACCACTCCCCAGCCATAACTGCTCCCAACTAATCGAACAGCCGAAGTTTAGTGGGTGGTCGACACATGGAAAACTGCCAATGGCCCCCATGTGTTAGACAACTCCCACTTAACCTTAGGAATAATTCCCTTTTCATTTAACGTTGCACCGTCGTAGTTGGCTGTAGGTTTATTTTAATTGATGTGCATATTTACATGATGCCCAAAACTATAATGTGTCGGATAGCATGATATACCATTGGCAAAAATCCCTATTGCCGAAACATACACAACCAAATCGATGGTGGGGCTTTTGCCTTTAGCTCCACACCACGATTAATTACAAAATATACATCATGTATCTTTTAATGCAAACGGGGTCAAAACCGAGGTATTACAATCCCCTCCCCCTTGGAATAACACCATCCTCAGTGTTCCAATACATAAGAATACATATACAATTTGCACATCCAAAATTTCAAAATTTTGCAGATCTGTCCCACGTTCAATTATTTTACTTTGAACTTTCAGGACCAAGCCCCTCAGCTTCCATGAGCTTTTTCTACTTGTCCTTAGCTTTCAAGTCATCCCCAAGTCGAGGAACTTTGTGGTTTCTTCCCTCTTTATGTTCCCTCGTTGGGCAATCTCGGCGTAAATGATGTCCTCCACATTTCCAACATTTCGCTGGCTGCTTCATCTTTACTTGCTCAATTTCCTTTGAGTCTTCATGCCTAGAATGTTTCTTAACGGATTGCTTGGATGAATGTCCCTTCATTGATCCACTTTCCTTGCCTTCACGGATTGCTCCTAGAAGGATTTTATCCTCCTTTTGCAAACCAATAGAGTCTTTCAAAATCTGGTGGTTCATCTCATTCTGCCTTTTCTGTATCTTAAGCATCTCTCCAAGATTCTCTTGGGTCCTGGCAATCGTTTGAAGGAGACTTCCAGCCAAGTCCAGCAGCTTTTGGTCTGCTGCCATGATCAATGTGCACCACTGGATTTCACTTTTCTCACCTGTGGAATGCACCATTGAAATGATGTCAGACCAAGCATAATATAGGCATTAAAATCAGTCAATTAATTGCCCAATTGGCATGACAGTCCAAGTCTCATCAAGAAGACTTTCATATTTTTCATGCCTTCCCAACAGGCACATGAGCTCATTCATGTCCATTCTTGGGTAGGGAATTATCCATTCTAGCATTCACAATTTACTTTTAAGCAAATACACACATTCCATTTTCAGTCATACATGCATTCAACAATCTTTTGTTTTCACAATGCATAAAAATATATATATATATATATAATCATAAGGGCAAGAGAGAGCAGCAAGAGTTTTTTCCCTCTTTGTTTTGTTCCATCCTGGAACCCACACCACCACTGTGGATTTTCATGCTCTCAGCCTCTTTCACTTCACCATGAATGCTGGACCAATCCCTCTTGGTCATGACACTTAGTGTCTCCGGTCTATTTCAGACCTCTCAACCATGGAGCCTCCCCGCATGGTTTGTCTCAGCTGCTAGGACCTTCATCGTCATACTAGCACCTCTTTCATTACTGCTCATTCTGAGCTTTTTAGGACAGTCGCATGTCCACATGCACCTCTAGGATGCTTTCGTAGTCCTCGCTTCCAGCGATACCTATATTCAAACATTGAATAAATTCACATGTTCAGTTTATTCCCATTGGTTTTTAACTCATAACCAAATCATATACACATGCATATTCATAAGCAAGAATTGCAAAATAATCCAATACTTATCTGTATTGTGTGTTTCCTCATTGGTCCACAGGATCCTGCTTCGCTTTGCAAGCCTTGTGATCGCCTATGAAGTTGGATGTTAGGTCAGCACGCGGGCTGCTTCACAACATCCTTTTATATATATATATCAAGAACAGTCAAGCCAACCTTCAGTTGGGTTTATCAAATCATCAACAAATCACCTGTACTTATCTCAACAATACACTTATATCAACAACCAATCATTAGCCAATCCAACATAGTTGGGTTTATCAGGCCATCAACAATAACACATGCACTTATATCAACAATAAACGACCATTTCTAGGTTTCATTTCCAGTAGTGAGCTCTAGTCCCACTACCCCATATCACACAAGAGACCACTCCCTTCTCTGAGTTGACAGTCCCTCAGGAATGTCTCCTTCTCTACGCTCTTGAGTAGAAGGTAGGATGAGCTCAAGCCATTGTCCATTTACTGTACAATACCAGACTACATCTGTTTAGCCTGGCAACACAAGCAATATAAGCATATTCGTTAGCGTTATTGCTCTAAAACTGTAATCATATTTCACATCATTCACTATCAAGTATTGAGACACCAGGAGTGTGTCCACTCCCTAGGGTGTAATCAATATCGAAAAACCCTTCCATGATCCGACATCGGGAAAGTGTGCACCCTTTTCCGGTGTGTGCCATGTAGGCCCTATTCATACTCAAGCAATCGGTCATCATGGAAATAAAATCAAAACATGTTTTGCATATGGAATTTTAATAATTTGACATGCATATTCTTAGCTATGGTGACATAACACTTATCCATTTGTCGATGCAGTATTCCTTCATCAAGGAGGAATGGGGGGCTCCCTTCTTTGAGTTGACAGTCCCTCAGTTTTCCATCCCAATTCCTCTTTACATTTCGTATCCACGCATGCCTTACCGACATAACCTATACCATCTCACTCATGTTGCTTACCAAACATGCAGTGCAGATGAGACATTCCCAAAATGTCCAATGGAGTTTCACCCGAACCCATTTCCAAGATAAGGGAAAACCTTCCCATGAAGTTTGGCTCCTGCAGACCATCACACATGATCTTCCTGCAGTGTGTACCCCTGGCACATTCATCAAATAGCCAAACAGTCAATCATTATCTCATAATACAATCCAAATTTGATGGTTCCATAACCAAGTAATGACATTAGTAATTAAATTCAATGAGAATTTGCAACTCTATTTACTACAGAAATTGATTTGCTTGGCAATGAGGTGATCCTCAATTGTGGGTCTCTTGTAAGCAGCACCACTATGCCCATCATAATCTTGTTCTTATTAGCATAACATGAATACCTACTTACAATGCATCCTCCTGACACAGTCTTATGCAAGCCAATAGTGATTAGTAGTTGTCAGCAATTTCTTAAATCCGAAATTCACAAATTCAAATTTAACAACTAATTATGCATACAAACTATTTTCACAGCCATGAGACTCTTCTCCTAAGGTTTGGCTCTTTCACATGGTAGATTCCAGCGTTTGTCATGGTCTTACTCTCATTTCTATGCTCCAAATAATCTACCTGAAACCTGAACTTCAATCAGTCAAACACTTGGTAAGTCTTGATGCATATAAATTTTTCCATTGCTGCAACAATCACTGAAGCATTTGCAGAATTATAAAATTCAAATACTTCCAGCTGTTAGCATACCAATATTACCCAAAACCCATTTACTTCACGTAATCATTATCAGAACTTAAATTACAGGGTACAGTCACATCATTTATGCAATTTAAATGAAATGTTTAGATACTCTTTACTTCATAAGTGTATCATTTGTACCCCCTTGCCCTTCCATAGAGCATTTCCGGCAGCCAATCGATCATGACTACCCTCTTCATGCACTTACCATCTTGCATTCATAATAGCTCTTGAAATGGTTCCAGAATTGTCATCAATTCATCATTTCAGCCATTAGTTATTCATAATAACTCATGCACTATCTCTATGCATTCGTGCATTGCATCGCAACATTTGCACCTATACTTATGTATGCATATCTACAACATTTACTCATACTCTTCATATGCACCCATTCAATGCATAACTACAAGATTTATAAAGTCTTTTAATGCATACCCACTCAATGCTACCTTGCATTGATTCCGGAATACTATGCATTCAAACATACCATGCATGGCCTAACCATGACTACTTCATATAGGATGCATGACTATAATCAAGATCATCAATGCTTGCTTTCTTTGGGCTACTAAGCTCATAACAACATAATACAAGCATGACACCTTTCTCAATGAATGCAGTGTAAAATTCCAATACCCAAATGGTATGAGACCTCTTGCTTTTACCACTCCATGCAATTGTCATAATTAAACTCTTACCTTCATGGGTCCTACTTACACCCTGGACATTACCAGTTTGGTTGGTCCTTTGAGGATATTGCAGAATTTGCTCACCAAATTTTGATTCTGGACTTGTTTCCTTATCCCTTTCTCCATAGGGTTGCTAGTCACATTTTTCAGCATTAGCAACATATTCATCCATGTCCATGTTGTCATTGGTTTTTCCCCTAATTCCAACATCGATGCAATAATTATTATTAGTGGCTCATTATAAATGTATAATTCTCACTATTCTTACCAACATGTATCTTATGCATGCTGGGCATATCCTCATACATTTCATGTATAAAACTTGTAAATGTAATTATAATTAGCAACAAGGTTTAAGGAATTTTCCCTTTTCAAATCCCTCATCTTTGTATGGAACTCCTCTTCCACACAACATCTAGTTTGTCCATACTAACAGCCACTAGTACTTTGCAACAATGCATTCGAACTTTGGGGATTCTCTCTTGTTCCCCGCTGGATAAGATTTCCAATGCCTATCCACATGCCTCATTCTGACCTCGGGTGTGAAAACCACACCACTTCTATCATGATGATTTTCATCAAATTTAGGCAAAAAACACAACTGTATTTTGGTCTGAATTGCCAACTTCAGCCACCTAGAATTCTTCTTCGTTTTCAACCCTAGAACTGCTGAAAAATCCACTGAAAAATAGCTGGAATTTGCTAAGAAATCCACTTTGAATAACCCAATTTTCTTTCTCAGATCGGGTCTCATCCCATCTAAAACTATGACGTTTCGGCGATTTAAACATCAACTTCCTTCTGGAGATCATCGACAGCCCTAACAACTAACATTTTCCATTGTATCGACGGCTCCAACAACTAAGGTTTTCTGCAGTATTGGCAGCTCCAAGAACTACAGTTTTCCGCCATATCGGATCCTCAGTTGTCTCGGCTTCTGGTCTTTATCATTTATCAGCGATGCCAAGGACTACTGCATATCGGCAATCGGAAGCACTAATCATCGGGCGACTAATTTTCTAGGCAGCCGCAACGGCGGCAATCAAACTCACTAGGGTTTCCATGGTCATAACCCTGTCGGCGGTCGGAGCAACTAGCAACTACGGTGTCAGACGATTAGTCCCATAGACATCCGCAACTATGGGTGGCAATCCCACTGCGGGTTCCACGAACACTCATTGGTTGTCGGATTCGCTAACCTTTTCCGACGCTTTCTGCACTTAGAGAAATTTCGGAATTTTTCTTCCCTTGCTTGTCGCCGCGTCGACTCTTCAAACAACTAAATTTCATCGACGTTTCAGAGGTATTCAGGAGATCTCCGCCATCGCATCATCGACACCTTCTTCATCTGTCTATCGGCGATCCCATCTTCTATTTTTTGCCGACGTTTCGGCGGTTCTGTTAACTAAATCTCACCGACGTTCTCGTACTTCAAATTTTTAAACTTTTCTTCTTCCTTCTCCTCCGCGTCGGCACTTTCATCCTCTACATTCCATTGACACCGATGGCCTTTATCGGGGGTCCATTTAACTAAACGAGCCGGCATTTCGATGGTGCCATCATCTAAATGTCGTCGATCCCTTCGACTGATCTTCGTCAATCATCGATGGTTGAAACACTTAGAAACATTTTTGAAATTTCCTCTTTAATCTTCTTTCCACCGTCGTTGTCGGCAGCTTCACCAACTAACTTCTTGTCCTTTCTGTCGACGTTTCAGTGCTTACGTCTTCTAATTTTTGCCAATCAATCCACTAATCTCCACCATCATTTCGGCGATCTCATCAACTAAGTTTCTCTGATGCGTTCAGCATTTAGGAAAACTTCGGCGAAAATGACTTCAGGAACCTGCCGCCGTGTTGGCTATTTCCTTAACTATTTTTCGACGTTACGGCTACGCCATCAACTAATCATCGGCAATGTCAACAACTATTCTTTTTCGATCACCGATGATCCCATTCCTTAGAAAAATTTTCGAAAATTTTTTGCTGTGTCGGTAGTCGGGTGCTTTGTGCATCAAGTGGCTAGTCATCTTGGTTTCCGCAACGGCGGCCAACGGTCCTTCTGTGTCTTCCGCGGCCACAATCCTATCAGCAGTCAGAACCTCTAGTAACTGTGGCATTGACAGTCGGGGATTCTACCCATCGGAAGGTTAGTCCTCTAACCAGCCACAACAGCAGACACAAAATAAACTAAGCATCAACGATGCAATCAACTAATCATCATCGATCCGTCTAACTAATTTTGCTGCCGCCAGGGTCTGCATTGGAGGTCCATCTGTCTAAGTTTTTCGATGTGCCGACGGCCAAGCACTTAGAAAATTTTCTGCAACCAAGGCTGTTTGTCTCTCGTCTGGTGACCTTCAGACTAGCTCTTCTGCTGCATCGAAAGAACTTCTCACTAAGTTTTCCGATGAGCCGATAATTCTAACACTTAGAAAAATTTTGTGAATTTTCCTGGTTTCTTCTAGGAAGTAGGAACCCTACCTCTGTTAGTTTTTTCTCATGGCCCTCTGAGGCCCAAATGGTGCAACATAAGCTCTATCATTGCATCTTCACGGCCCATTCAGGCCCATGCTGCAACCTTTGCTCTGATACCATACTGTAACGTCCCCGACCCTCTGACTGGCGAGGAGGACGCTACCAAACAAACAAAAACCTCTGGGAAACTAGCCCCATGAACATGAACAGGAATATAATGCTTAAAACAAATGATTAAAACATAAAACATACACAGATACATAATTATTCATCATATAGCAAAAGCAAACATACGTTCATTCCAGCATCAACATGTTCATCATGATCCATTAGACAATAGACTGTAAATGTAATTGCGGAAGAAAAATGACAAGATTAATTATCTTATAAAGAACTTGTCCCACAACTAGCTACGTTGCTGCAACATTCCACCCAACCATAGGCCAGTGTGCTCATCAATCTCTTAGCAACATTGCCACCCCCAAGCTGGGCATGATTCCTCAAGGAATAAGGGTCAAAGCAGGCTTACACATAGCCAAGGTACACAAATCAGCCAAACCCACATAGTAGGGTTTATCAGGCCATCAAGGAGATATGAAAGGCTAAATGCTAAGCTGGTGGCCTCAATGGAGAGCTAAGGATGCCTACACCAGAGTTAACCCGACTTCTGATACACCCACACACCCAACACTAGGAATCAGTCCTTTCTATGCTTCACAGTCCCTCAAGCCCTAACTTCCCTTTCCAATACTCTTCAAGGGTTGTGGAGAAGAAAGCCAGCAGTCTAACTCTGTCTGAGTGGCTCCAAACACCAATTTTCTCAAGCATACCCAACCTCTAATCCCACTTTCAACAGTCCGAAGACCAACCACTGCATACCACAGTAAAACAAACAGTTCACAGCTCTGTGAAGAAGATGAAGACAACAGGGTGACAAACCCAAACAAAAAGGTGAACACAGCTCCCGTCAACAAGACGACTTAGAGTTGTTCTTGGCCCCAGCATGGCGAAAACAACTGAGTGACAACCCAAAAAGGTACTTTCATACACAGCAACCCACAACCAGGGGAAGACAACAGCCCCAATCTCACAATGAAACGATGGAAACATTACACAGTCCGCAAATGGGAAAGAAACTAAACCCCTAGCATGGACAGGGGAAAACGTAGACGTAGACCACAAAACTAGGAGGTAACACACATACACATAGTCTGACACTACAAAAGGGAAAAGCAATCCTCTTCCCAAGTCGGGGAAAGAACATAGCTGATCTCACCATGAAATCCCCCGGATACCTTTCACAATCTGATAAATAAAACCGGTTAGACTCTCTGCGTGAATAGAGGAAGAACAGAACGACTCGCTGTGGGAGGAAAGCAGATCCACCGACCAGCAAGCGGTGAGAGAAGAGAGAACCGAACCGACCCACACCTACGTGGGATGGTCAAGACAAAAACCACAGTGGAGAACCCAAAATCGTGAGTGGAAGAGTGGGAGAGTGGTGACTGTTCCCCTGCCTCCGCATGAGGAAGAGCGAGCTCACTGGTGGAGTGTATGTGGGGCAAAGACGGGCGGTCCTGCCAAACACCACTCCCCAGCCATAACTGCTCCCAACTAATTGAACAGCCGAAGTTTAGTGGGTGGTCGACACATGGAAAACTCCCAATTCCCCCCATGAGTTAGACAATTCCCCCTTAACCTTAGGAATCATGCCCTTTTCATTTAACGTTGCACCATCGTAGCTAGTTGTAGGTTTATTTTAATTGATGTGCATATTTACATGATTCCCAAAACTATAATATGCTAGATAGCACGATATACCATTGGAAATGATCCCTATTGCCGAAACATACACAACCAAATCGATGGTGGGGCTTTTGCCTTTAGCTCCACACCACAATTAATTACAAAATACACATCATGTATCTTTTAATGCAAATGGAGTCAAAATCGGGGTATTACACTGTCCAAGACAAGATTTCTGAAGAATCATGGAGTGGCACTAAGACTAGTGTCTCACATCTCATAATCTTTGGTTCTGTTGCCTTTGCGCATATACCTAATGAACTCAGAAGAAAGTTAGACAAGAAAAGTGAGCATTGCATTTTCACTGGTTATAGTGAACAACATAAGGCATACAAGCTATATAATCATGTCACCAAGAAGCTTGTGGTGAGCAGAAACGTAAAGTTCATTGAAGACAAATGCTGGAGTGATCCTTCAGACATAAAACATGAGGAATGCTCATATCAGCCAGATCTACCTATCAGACTTCCAAGATTGGAAGTACAGCAACAAGAAGATGTAGCAGATGGTCCACCACAGAACCGAAAAACCAAAAGCTTGAGAGAGTTATATGAATAGACTCCAATTCTAGACGAGCAACTTCAGTTTTCTCTCTTCTCCTGTCAACTCACATATTTTAATGAAGCAGTGAAGGATGCACAGTGGGTAAAATCCATGAATGAAGAGATTGATGCAATAGAGAAAAATCAGACTTGGGATCTTGTTGACATCCCTGTAGACAAAACCAGTATTGGAGTCAAATGGGTCTATAAGACCAAATTGAATGAAAAAGGAGAACTTGAAAAGCATAAGGCAAGGTTGGTTGCCAAAGTTTATGCACAAAATTATGGTATAGATTATGATGAAACCTTTGCTCCTGCAGCAAGGATGGATACCATCAGATCTATACTTTCCATTGCAGCGTAAAATCAATGGCCTGTGTATCAAATGGATGTGAAATCTACCTTTCTTAATGGCATTCTTGAAGAAGAAGTTTATGTAGACCAGCCACCTGGTTATACTGTCAAGGGTCATGAAGAAAAAGTGTATAAGCTGAAAAAGTCCTTGTATGGTATGAAAAAAGCTCCACGAGCTTGGTACAATAGGATTGACTCCTACCTCATCAACAATGGTTTCAGCAGAAGCAGCAATGAGCCCACTCTATATGTCAAAACATAGCAAGGTAAAATATTGATGGTATGTATTTATGTTGATGACATGATTGACACTAGTAATTTGATGCTTGAATATTTCAGGACAGTAATGAAAAAGGAATTTGAAATGACTGATCTAGGACTGATGAAGTACTTCCTTGGCTTAGAAGTTACTCAAACTGATAAAGGTATTTTTATCTTCCAGCATAAGTATGCTACTGATATTTTGCAGAGATTCAGAACGGATAAATGTAAACCAACAAAAACCCCTATAGCTCTTGGCACCAAGTTAACCAAGAATGGTGATGAAAAAACAGTAAACAATACACTCTATAAACAAATGGTAAGCAATTTAATGTATTTGACTGCAACTAGACCTGATTTGATGTATGTTGTCAGTTTTATTTCCAGATTTATGGAGTCTCCCAAAGACTCTCACTGGAACGTTGGAAAAATAATATTGAGATATGTTGCAGGCACAATTGGATATGGCCTTTGGTACACTCATACACCAGACAGTACTCTTACAGGGTACACTGACAGTGATTTTGCAGGTAGTCTTGATGATAGGAAAAGCACATCTAGTTATGCTTTCCATTTGGGTACAAATCTGATCTCTTGGACATCTCAGAAAAAACCCATTGTGAGCATGTCTTCTGCAGAAGAAGAATATGTAGTAGACACCACAGCAACTTGCCATGCAGTTTGGCTAATAATACTGTTAAAGGATATGGGACACACTGCAAAAGATCCCACCTCTATTTTCTGTTATACAACTGAATGGCACCTCTCCGTCCAAGTGTCGGCATCCCTCATGTTGGCACACAAAAGGACATATATGGATAGAGGTTTACCCAAAACACTATAGATTGGCTTACTATACAATACATTCCTCCTCCATCTAGCTAGTTACTTTTCCATTTTTTCTATGTTAAGTTGTATTCGTGACTCTCTACATGTACAACTCGCGGATCATTCGCGAGTGTCGGTTGCTACAAGTCGCGAATGGATGTATTCACGGGTTTCTCTTATAGCAACTCGTGGATCATTTGCGGATCATTCGTGGGTTGTCCTTATACATACCCATGAATATGTCCCTTAACATTTAAAAATAAAAACACTCGATGATTTGAGATTATTTAAGTATTGTTACCTTAATCCTCTTAACTGTCTCAACCTCCTCAACCTTCAAAACTGCCTTATTTCCTCCATATAAATACAGGCCTTGGGGAGGGTGTTTGATATATACACTTTGAGAGCAAAGTTATGCTGGTGGATTGTATACAGAAGTCTTTGGAGTAGTGGAACTCAGAATCCTTTGGTTGCAGAGGAGTCCTTGTCTCAGGCATTGGGTTGTAATCTGAACTCTTTCCATTGTTGATAATAAAGATAATCCTTCTTCCATATGTGTTTCATGTATCTTGGTTTGATAAATGTTTATGTTTCTGCATCTTATATGTGATTTATCTAACCTTCTTATATATATATGAATCATCTTGTATCTGGAAGATTGACTCTTGACAGGTGAAAGAGGAGCAACCTTGAAGACTTTGGAGAAGAAGCAGAGCGGAAGAGGACTAGCAAGGTTCGACCTTCATTAATCGAGTAAGTCTTTCTAATCCTCCTATTTCCTTTACTGCACTTTAGAGTCAATTGTCTGCAAGTTGATTGAGTATGTTGGTAACCCCAGACCTATGGTTATTAGGTGTGTAATCCTGTACAACAGAACTGGCGACTCCGCTGGGGATTCCTAGACTGTTGTAGGTTGTTTCTATCACCCCTGACCAGTCTTTGCTTGAAGTCTGTATGTGGTCTTACATCCTGGTTCATACTTGCCTCAGTATTTGAAAGTCTTTGGAATTTTTCTTGTTCTTTGAGAAAAAATTTATACCCATTCGCGAGTTGTTCTTCTGAACAGTCACGAATACAAATTTGCATTCGTGGGTTGCTGTATTGGATAGTCGTGGATCATCCGCGGGATGCTCTTATATATAGTCACGAATCTTCCTGGAAGTAGGGGTTTTTTAAGTTAGGGTTTGCTTGGTCCTTTCTTTGTGTAATCCCTTTTGGTGAGTTGATTTTCTTTAAGAATGTTGTTTGGCTTGTCTGTGTGCCTCTGTTGATCACACTTTGTGCTTTTTCGAAAGCCCTTGAGTCTCTTTTTACTTGGATTATTTTCTGTTTGCATGCTGAAGTGGTTGGCCTGTTTGGGTTGAGGGTTAAGGTGTCTTTGTCCAGATTTGTGATTAAGGTCTTGGGCTCTATTTTTCCAGTCTTTCTTTGAACAATGGCTGGTTGTCATTTGCCTTCATAAGTCTACAGTGATTTTTTGTCATTGTGTGCACCCAAGATAGGGTTCCTATCCTTCCTTTGTTGGTTGTCTTTTGGTTCTGTCAGCCTGTTTGCTTCAGTTTTTTGCTTTTAGACAGTTTATTTGATTCAAGTTTGCTCAAGTACAGTGCATCCTAGGTTCATGACTCTAGGGAGTTAGAGTCATCCTTGTTGCTTGTTCTTTGTCTTTGTTGTAAGTTTTTATAGCATTAGGGTTTGTTCTTCGCTCTTTCCCCCTGCCTCCTTTGCTTGGTATGATTTTTGGCTTATGTTTTTGGTCAGCCTCTGTTAGTGACCTTGGTTTGATTTCAAAAGCTTGTTGGTGTTGGTTTCCTTCTTCTTTTGTTGGTTAACCTCACCTTGCCAAAATAGTTGACTTGTCTTTTATGCAAGCCTTCCTTCCAAGTAGGGTTTATACTGACTTTAGGGCATTCTAGAGTTTGTTTGGTGGTTGTATAGCAAAGTCCCTTTTGCTTTGTTCTTTTTATCTGCGTACTTTTGTTTGTAGGTGTGTTTCTTTGCATTTATAAAAGAAAATTAAAAAGAACCTATACTTGTTTTTGTTGCTTTCCCCCCACCTCCTTCTTTGGCTTGACCTTGTCGGACAAGGTACTGAGCAGCCTTTGTTTGTAGGTTTATATTGATACTTGAGACTTCTTGACCTTTGTTTATGTCAGTCTTATTGCTTAGTCTTTTCATTCCAAAGTTGTTGGCTTGTTTACTTTTGTGAGCCTTCTTTTCAAGAGAGGTTGATATCTAACTTTAGGGAAACCTAGGGTTTGTTTGTGGGGTATAGAGTAGTTGTCTATTTGCTTTGTTACAGTACTTGCTTGCATTAGTTGATAGGCTGATTAATCTTTTGAATTTATAAAAGAAAAAGACAAAAACACATGTTTGCTTTATATGCATGTAGATTAGGTTTTTAGTCTAGATTGCATGGCATATCATTGTTTTTGAAAAATAAAAATAAAAGAATTTGTTCTTTTGTGGCTTTCAAGTTTTCTATTTGAAAAAGAAAAATAAAGAGAATAGTTTTTGCTTTTTGCATTTCATATGTCTTTGCTTAGTCATTTTGTTTCAACTTTGAGTCAAAACACCACATAAGTTTCATTCCATTTACCCTCTGACTAAAAACAACCCTTAAAATAAACGATATAATTTAAAATTTACTAGTAAGTTTTATTTTATAGGGTCATACACCAACTAGCTTAGGCTAGACTTGTGGGATAGGGAGTTTAAACTCCCGACAAGTGTTAAATCTCAAACATAGTTGGCCAATCACTAGGTAAATCCTTGACTTTATCGACTGTATCTGGGAAGCTCCTCTCAAACGGGAGCTAAGCACGAGGCCGCGTGGAGGCTTGGATAGAGGAGATAACCCTCTGAATCCTTGTCAAAGCGTAACTCAGGACTTTTACGCATCTGGGGATTCTGTCCTAGACAGATTTTCGGGCTCAGCTACCCTACCCATGCGTACGAGTCTGGCTTGTGACTGTCCCCCCAAAATGTTGGTATAGCCAAGGTAGCCTTTAGTCTCTTGACATCTAGGGTTCATACATAGGTACACCGGAAGGTTATTTCTGGTTGACCTTGGATGGGCTTGGAAGGTAACCTCGGTAGAAAGTGTGGGAGGGTGGTGGGTGATTCCTCCGCTTGTGCCTAAGAACATCTACAGGGATGCCAAGTAGTTGTCTATCAACTTTCTTCTGGAAAGTATATCTTATACCTATTTGTCTGTTTGGCTTTAGGAATTTTTAGTGAGTGCTGTGTGGTTTGTCTGTACTTAGTGTGCCTTTAGTTGTGTGCTTTGTAATTTTGGTTGCTTATCAACCTCAGACTTTGTCTCCTGGTTTGAATCTATGGCTAACACCCCTTCGAACACCAACCAAGAGATCCCCATGCTGGGAACTCCTTGTACTATTCCTCTCATGGGGAATGTTGGTGTTCCCTTGATGGCCACCCTGAATCTACCTGGATTCACCTTAGGGCTACCAGTGTGGTTGTTTTCCACTCCAACTGTCCTGAATGCTCTTGATGCTTCTCAAGCAAGCTCCTTATATCAAGGGCATCAAAACACTACTTCCCCTTCACCTGTAGTTGATTCTCCTCCTCCTTCTACCTCATGCGCTGAAAGCACTGATACTAGTAACTGGCAGTCTAAAAGGAGTAAAAGAAGGAGGAATAGGAAGAAGGAACATAAGCAAGGGGGAACCCGTTCAACCTCTGCAAGTCAAGTTGAACCTCACCACCCAGCCTCTGTGGTTCATGCTGGGGGCACCTATCCAACCTCTGCAGTTCACGTTGGATCTCAACACTCAACCTCTGCAAGACAAGTTGATCTTCACCATCTAGCATCTGTTGATCATGGTGGTGGGAACCTTCCAACCTTTCTAGGTCATGTCGGATCCAGTCACTCAGCCTCTGTGGTTCATACTGAGGGCACCCATTCAACCTCTGTTGTTCAAGTTGAACCTCCCCATCCAACCTCTGTTGCTCATGTTGGATCCATCCACCCAGCCTCCGTAGTTCATGCTGGGGGAACACACTCAACTGCTGAAAAGCATGTTGATCCTAACCATTCAACCTCTGTTGTTCATGTTGGTGGTGGCCATCCAACCTCTACAGGTTATGTTGGATCCAGTCTCTCAGCCTCTGCAAGTCATGCTGGGGGCAGTCTCTCAGCCTCTGTGGTTCATGCTAAAGACAATCCGTCAGCCACTGCAAGTCATGTTGACACTGTTGAAAAGACTACCAGTTCAAAACACAAGTCCAAGTTTCCTTGTAAGCTTTGTGAGGGAGACCACCTTACTTATAAATGCCCTTCTATCCCAGAGGTGCGAAGAGTTTGGATCCATGGTCATCCCATTTTTGAACATTCTGAAGTCTCTCAACAACCAGCCTCTCTTAGTCAGGTTGGACCCAGTCACCCAGCCTCTGTAGTTCATGCTGGGGGAAAACTCTTAGCCTCTGCAGGTCATGCTGAGAGCAAATAGTCATCCACTGCTAGTCATGTTGACACCGTTGAGAAAACTGGTCATTCGAAGTGCAAACTTAAGTTCCCTTGTATGCTATGCGAGGGAGATCATCTTACTCACTTGTGCCCTGCTATCGCAGAGGTGCGAAGAGTGTGGTCCAAGACCCAAGATTTTCCTTCTCCTGAAAAACCTATAGTTTCTCAACATTAACCTACTCAGCCTTTGGTTGATCAAGTGGTCGAACCAATCTCATATTTGGTCGATCCCACTCTTCTTTCGAAGAGTGATCCTGATGTGATTGAACCAATGTCATCTTTGGTCAATCCCACTATCCCTTCGGAGAGTGACTTTCACGAAGCGGTTGAATCGATTCCATTGTCGATCAATCCCACTCTTCCTTTGGCGAGTCAAGTGTCTACTAGTCACATTTTCTTCACTGCCAGTTCAGAACTTACTGAACAAGGGGGCACTGAACTCGCTTCGGATCAACCCCCACCAAGCTCTCGAATTGCTTCCTTTGATTGGGATAGCCTAGTTGAGCCGCGCCTTCCTTCTAATGAACCTTTCCAGATAAAGGTCAAAGTTGAACCTTATACGATTGCTCATTGTATTTTTGATGAAGGAGCCTCAGTTAGTATCTTGTCTGCTCGTGCTTGGCGAGGCATGGGATCTCCCAGCCTTGTGTCGACTGCTAGTCAGTTACTGGCGTTTGATAGAAGAACTTGTATAGCCTTGGGAATTCTTGCTCAAACACCTGTTACTTTGGGTGGGAAGACCGTCTTAGTTGACTTCATGGTGATAGACGACCCCTTGGACTTTAATATGCTCCTTGGACGTGATTATGTCTATGCCATGCAAGCTGTGGTGTCATCAATCTTTCGTGTGATGTACTTTAATCATGGTGAAGAAGTCGTCACTATCGATCAGTTGGATTTTCTTGATCCGTCTCCTGACCCAACTAGAGACCAGGTCTTTCCTTTATTGATTCCCAGTGTTTCTGTAGACACTACCCCACCACAGGTGAACTATGTGGCCTCTTTTCCTTTGTGTTCAATTGCTACTGAGAAGCTGCCTCTATTTTCATGCTTACCTTCTCGGGACTTGGTTCCAGCAGTTGACCGGGTGAGTTATCCTATACAGACTGTAGAGCCTTCTCTCCACTCTGTCGATCCATTTGAAATTTTAGACATGTCTCCTATCTCGGATGATCTCCTTCCTTCAGATGAAGTATTCCTAGAGTCTTTGATATAGTTTGACCTTCTTTTGGATGTTGGTTCAATTGTGACTAAGTCTAACCCTGATTTGCCTAGTAAGCATGACCTTTCTTCTTATGTTGGTCTTGTTGAGTCTTTTGACTCTTCCTTCGAACAGCAAGTCAGTGATCCTGATGAGTTTGATTTTTCTTATGAATTTTTCAACTCCCGTGATACTGAGTTTGTTCCTGCAGACTCTATCTCCCTGGTTGATTTTTACTCTCCTTCTGAGGTTGATCTTACTGATTATAAACCCTCGAGCCTTGGTTCTATAGAATCTTCTTTTGTTGATTCTGCCTTGACTTTATCTTTTGTAGAAGATAGCAAAGTCACGTGTGTTTCTTCCAAAGTGACCCACATCGGATCGTTTCTTCTGAATATGATTCTGATGTTGTTGTTTCTTGGAGACAGGATTTTTTGGATTCACAACTGTGTACTGGCCTCACCTTGTGTTTCAAGTTGTAATTGCATTTGCATGTACCTTGCCCGCGCTTTTGAGCTTGATGTCGGCTTCCACGCTTTTATCTCGTTGTATAAGCCCTCGTCTTTGTTCTCATCGTCGCTAAGCCTTGTATCATTTTCCCTTTGCAACTTGACACTTTTTACCTTGAGGAGACGTTCCCCGAGTGTCCTTATCTTGCTCACTTTCCTTGCATTATGCATAGGTTTGTTCCTTGCGCTTGGAACTAGTTTTTCCTATCTATGACACTCGTCTCCTTGCATTTAGAGCATTCTTTCTACTCTCCTTCGAGCTCGTTAAAAACAGTAAGGAGGTCGTGAGTTCACTTTTCCGGACTCGTTAAAACTTCACAGGAAATATTTTGAGTTTCTTTAGGCCCAAGTCTGACTCCTAAAAATAGACTTGACTGCCGAGTAAACTTGTCCATTCAGGCTCGTTAAGAATATGTGAATGGGAATCCACATTGGTGGTAGGTTATCACTTTCTCGGACCATGTGGAATAGTACGAGAAAGGATCCCTCTCTTTTCTTTTGAATTGAGAAGAGTATTCTCAAGCATAGGTTTATCTCTTTTCCGGACCTGAGGGACTAAAATTATGGAAAAGGAACCCAGGGTATGAGCTTAGTTTTCTCTTTTTCATGCTCTGGACCAAAACATGAAAAAGATTCTGAGTGTACTTCATGTCTTTGTCATGCTCGTTAAACCCTAAAGAACAAAGCATCGAATTTATTGTTGTAAGCCCCATTTCTCGTAATCAAATGGATCTTTCCAAGTGATCTTGCCTTCCTTCACACTCGTAAAACTCAGGCTATATGCTGCTTTTGAAGGAGGGCTGGGTAGGTGGTAATTTAACCTTTTTCGGACCTTCCTGACTAAGTACGAAAAAGGTGCACCTTTTCTTCTTCGGAAGTTAAGAGATTTCTTCTTTGGTTTGTTTTATACTTTTTCGGCCTTAGGAGACTAAATTGTACGAAAAAGGACCCCCTTGGAGTCTTCTTTGGAGTTTTCAGACTCTCTAAACTATGAAAACACCGTCGAGCATGTACTAGTTCGGGCTCGTAAAATCCACGAATCAGTGCTTTATCAAGCATTCTTCTTTATTTTCTTCGAGCTTGCCAAAAATGAAGATGGTCCCGAGTTTACTTTCCTGGACTCGTTAAAATTTAACAGGGAAGGTACGGAAGAAGTTTTCTCTTGTTTTCAGTAATGGCAGCCTATCATCCTTGAACATAGCACTCTTTGTTTTCTGATATCCATGTTTCAGTGTTCACTTCTGTTCAGCTATCACTTTGAGTTTCTTACTCCTCCTCTTGTCCATTATACCTGGGGAATCTGATCATGTCTCCTACATGACAGATAAGTCTAGTTGTTCTCTCTATAAGTTATACACTGCCTTGGGTCATCTCTGTGTTGTGCTCACTGTTCAAGGACTCTTCCCATTGTCTAATCTATATCCTGATTCCATCATTGCTATATCTATTATCTGTTTGTGGTTTTCCTTCTTTTGCCCAGTTCCTAGTCACTCTTGTGATCCGTTGGAGGATCTATTGCCTTCCTTATCACAACATGGTTCCATTTCAGCACTTCCTGATGACGAAGACCTAGATTTTTGACGATCGTGCCTCAGGATTCACTTTCATCATTGGTGAATTCCTTTGCTTCAGTTGTTGATTATCATCTATTGCTTGACAAACTGTTGAATCCTTTCCATGTTCGACTTCAGATTACCCTTATTTGCATGGCTTGGATTGTACTGGTTCTTTGGGATCCTTTATGAAGACCTTAGTTCCTCACCTATGGACTAAGTTGCGCAAGATTATGTTCTATTCCTATACACCGCTTCCAGATCTTTGAAGACTCATTCTTGTATATTGTGGCTTCGATCCACTTTTGTAATATACGTGGTTTTCTACCCGTATTATATGATGTACTCAAATATTGTAAAGGAGCTAGTGTTCCAGTAAATTGAACATAGTATCCTCAGATGTAACTTTGTATATGACATTATTATTTATTTGTTTCAGGTACTCTCTCTGCTCCATTGTATTTCTGAGTTCTCCAAAGCTGTTGATTATAATGTATTTCAGCCATCGTTTCCCTCTGACCTCACACATTAGGGGGCATCTGTTATACACCTGAATGGCACCTCTCCATCCAAGTGCCGACATCCCTCATGTTGGCACACAAAAGGACATATATGGATAGAGGTTTGCCAAAAACACTATAGATTGGCTTACTATACAATACATTCCTCCTCCATCCAGCTGGTTACTTTGCCATTTTTGCTATGTTAAGTTGTATTCGCGACTCTCTACATGTACAACTCGCGGATCATTCGCGAGTGTCGGTTGCTGCAAGTCGCAAATGGATGTATTTGCGGGTTGCTCTTATAGCAACTCGCGGATCATTCACGGGTTTTCCTTCTACATACCCGCGAATATGTCCCTTGACATTTAAAAATAAAAACACGCGATGATTTGAGATTAGTTAAGCATTGTTACCTTAATCCTCTTAATTGTCTCAACCTCCTCAACCTTCAAAACCGCCTTATTTCCTCCATATAAATATAGGCCTTGGGGAGGATGTTTGATATATACACTTTGAGATCAAAGTTATGCTGGTGGATTGTATACAGAAGTCTTTGGAGCAGTGGAACTCAGAATCCTTTGGTTGCAGAGGAGTCCTTGTCTCAGGCATTGGGTTGTAATCTGAACTCTTTCCATTGTTGATAATAAAGAGAATCCTTCTTCCATATGTGTTTCATGTATCTTGGTTTGATAAATGTTTATGTTTCTACATCTTATATGTGATTTATCTAACCTGCTTATATATATATGAATCATCTTGTATCTGGAAGATTGACTCTTGACAGGTGAAAGAGGAGCAACCTTGAAGACTTTGGAGGTGGATCAGAGCGGAAGAGGACTAGCAAGGATCGACCTTCGTTAATCGAGTAAGTCTTTTTAATCCTCCTATTTCCTTTACTGCACTTTAGAGTCAATTGTCTGCAAGTTGATTGCGTATGTTGGTAACCCCAGACCTATGGTTATTAGGTGTGTAATCCTGTACAACATTTTCTATGACAATAACTCTACAATACAATTGTCTAAACATAATGTATTTCATAGAAAAAGCAAACACATTGACACTCGTTATCATTTCATTCGTGAGTTATTAAATGATGGACAAATTTCTTTACTATTTTGTGGCTCTAAGGAGCAGTTAGTTGACATGTTCACCAAACCATTAGGAACATCTGCATTTGTATATTAGAGAGAACACTTAGGAACATCTGCATTTGTATATTAGAGAGAACACTTAGGAACATCTGCATTTGTATATTAGAGAGATCACTTAGGCATAGACAATGATGATGATGTACTACCAGTTGAGATTAAGGGGGTGTGTTGAAGAGTGTAATCTCACTACGTAGTTAAGTTAGTGAGTTAGGTAACCCACGGTATTTACTCACCTATGGTATTCACCCATAGTATTATTGTTTTCCATTTCCTATTTAATCTGATCTTAATAATGAGAAGGTAATCAGCTACTTGTAGTGCTTCTGTTGCTTCATTCTATTGTTTCACAAAAGTGATGCAATATATTTCAACAAAATTGCAACCTTGTATTTGCATGGAGCCTGTTGGAGAATGTTGAACTGATAAAATTGTGAAGCAATGTTGGCATTAATAAAGAAACTCTACTCCTCTAGATCGTGAACCCTAATCTATATTCACTAGTGCATGTGTTCTCTCCTTCATCCATCAGTTGTGTTGAGATTGGGGAGAATACCATTGATCAATATACATTGAAATCTAAAGAGCTGCGACCTCCTCTGACAGTGATGCAACATCAAACTTCTGTAAAACACTATTTTGAATATTCTTTATCATGTCAAAGATTGTTGGTGGAGAATGAGGATTTGCATTACACTTCCACGTTCTTGTGAATACTTCCAAAGCTTGTGATTTCCCATTATATGGAAGCTACGACTCCTATCATTGAAGGATTGATACCTTCTCGAAATTGAGTTTGGATTGCTGCAAAATTGTTTTGCTCCAACTATTATTTTTGCTCAAGGGTGGTATCATTTTATTGTCTTAAAATTTGTCCATGTATTTCATGAAGACTTGAGCTGCACATCAGGGTGAATGTAATTTTATATGTATATCACTTTAATAGCCCCAACTATAGAATTAAATATTGTTGTAGAATCTAATTGATAGTTGTAGAATTGAATGTAATACTACTGCAAAATTGAATGAAATACTGTTGCAGAATTGAATGTAATAATGTTGCAAAATCTAGTTGATAGCTATAGAATTGAATTGATAGCGTTGCAAAATTGAATGCAATATTGTTAATAGTGTTGCAATTTGTAAATAAGGGAGCAAGAATTTAGACATGTACCTTCCTTTTTTTTCTTCAAAATTATATCTAAAGTTGTAGGTTCAAGATTGAAGAAGATGCACTAATTGGCATCAAGTGACCCTCCTAGAGAATTTCTTTGATTTGCTCAAAAACCAAAGAATTAGTCCAAAGACCCTTCCAAGGGAGAAAGGAGAAAAATAGGACAAGGAAGAAGAATTTTTGGAGGCAGAGGGAGCATAAACAATTCAAGTAAAAGATCAAATATGAAGTGCAAGTGTTATGGGAAGACTGGACCTGAAGCAAATTAGTGTTGGGATCCTTGGGACTCTATCAAAGGAAGACATAGACACAACAAATAAGACAAAAATAAGAGCCAGGAAGCTGGTAAAGCCCTTGATTTTTCCCATTCTATTGTGGCACATTGTAATCTTGGAATTATTGAAATAACTTCTCTTTCATCTTACAAATATTGTTGTTTGCTTGATACTAGTGCAACATATCACATGGATTTTAGTAAGTAGTGTTTTTAAGAATTGAATGATATTGTATATGGAGTAGTGTACTTTGCAAACAAATCTAGCCTTAAACCTAAGGGAATTAGTTCAATCAGGCTCAAGTTGCTTAGGTTCCTAGATTTTGTGTTAAAGAATGTTCTCTATATTTCAGAGTTACATAGAATCTTGTTTTCCTTAGTGGAGATTTGAAAACAAGGCCATTTCATCCACATGTTTGATGGAATTGTAGAGATAAGGAAATTTTGTAACAATAAGGTCATCATGAATGAATATGAATATGTAAAATTGTTGAAGTTGAGGGGCTCTTCTACAAGAGTTCAAACATTTTCGTACATATCTCAGCATGAAGAAGGTATTTTTTCATCCAGTTTGTTATGGAATCCCAGATTTGGTCATTTGAATTATAACAGTCTAAGAAAGAATGGTGTATTTGGTTTTCCCACTATTTCTAAGCAAAAGAACAAATTTTATGCAATATGCACACTAGGAAACATAGGAAGCGACCATTACAAGAGTCTAAATTCAGAGCATGTAGAAAGAGCCGATTCACTTTGACTTGTGTGGCCCCATGCCAATTCCTTCTGCAAATGGTAATAAATACCTCATGACATTTGTTGATGACTATTCTATAATGTGTTGGGTATACGTGTTAAAGAAAAATTTGGAAGCATTTCAAACATTCAATAACTTTCATGCATGGATAGAAAATCAAGTACAAGATCATATTAATACATTTAATTCTGATAGAAGAATACACCTATAATGATTTTGAAGACTATCTTTGTAAACATGGCATTACACATCAAACTTTAGTTCCCTACAATACTCAACAAAACAATGTGGTAGAAAGGATGAATAGAACCTTACTGAATATGGCACACTCAATGATGAATATAGAACCTTAGTGGATATCTTCCGACATAATACAAAGACATTATTACCTTCTAAGGAACATAAAATATTCTAACACTCGGCCCCCTTAATAATGGCTGGAGAAAATCCCACTAACAAAGGAAGGAATGAGTCATTATTGCTCCCCCTTAATGACAACTTCCCTCATCCCAAGTAAAGAACGAAGATGCATATACTTCGTTGATGTTAAGGATTTGGTGAACATATCGATTGCCTGTTGCTCAGTAGGACAATACTAAAGAGAAAGAATACCATCCTTGAATGTAATGAGCATAAAGATAAAGATGCTTTGTTGATATACCGGATTATAAGCAATTTGAATTGCACCTTGATTGTCACATTTCAACACAGTGGATAATTTCGGAACGAGACCAAGCTCAGTGAGAACATGCCGTAACCAAACTACTTATTTAGCTGCTTCTTTGGATGCTCTATACTCTGCGTTGCATGATGATAAAGAAAGAGTCTTCACCTTTTTGTTGGACCAATAAATCGGACCTGAACCAAGTTGAAATATATAACGAGCAGTTGACTGTCGATCAGAACTATCACCTGCCTAGTCATAATCTGTATAACCAAAAAGTAAAATTGTAGCATTGCTCGAATAAAAAACACAATAATACAATGTCCCCTGTAAATATCTCAGAATTATCTTGGTTTCCTGCCAATGACTTTCATGAGGCTGCTGCATGAACCGTGAAACCATACTGATGACAAAACAAAGATCTAGTCTGTTGTGGGTTAAATATATCAAACTGTCAAGAAGCTGACAATAAAGAGTAGCATCAACAAGAGGAGTAGTACACTCAACATTTTTACACCGGGCTAAAAAGGCGTAAGAAAATACATGGCGAATAACAAAAATTGCAGAAAT
The DNA here is from genome assembly GCA_001517045.1 of Pseudotsuga menziesii. Classification (NCBI taxonomy): domain Eukaryota; kingdom Viridiplantae; phylum Streptophyta; class Pinopsida; order Pinales; family Pinaceae; genus Pseudotsuga; species Pseudotsuga menziesii. The sequence goes on from LPNX010744750.1 coordinate 186,959, forward strand.
AAAGGATGCAAATCACATATTGTAGATGTGGTAAAGTGTTGAGATGGCAGTAGACACAATCACATATTGTATACCTTTGAGATGCAAATCAAAGAAGATGCATATCGCAGTTCTGTTATAATTTATCATTTTAGGGTGGCAGGAAGGGGCAAGGAATGGAATTTGGTTTTTCCATCCAATTGGTACTGGAAAATACAATCGAGAGTTAGTTCTTCCATCTAGTTGGTGCTAGAGAATACATAAAATGGATTATGTGCTTCCATTTAGTTGGTGTTGGAAAACACATAAGAGGGAGTCGGTGTTTCCATTCAATCAATATTGAAAAAAGAAGAAGAAGAAGAGATTACAGTCTTTAATTAGGTTGGTTCCTAACAACATTGAGTTATATCTTGTGCAATAGGACTGATATCCACTCGAGTTAGTGCTTGAAGTAAGCAAGTTGGTGCTTGCACATAAGATTGAAGTCCTTATAGGTTGGTGCATGTAATCAGCGTGTTGATGCTTTCATGGTGCCGTTCTTTTACAAACCTCAAAACCGAGAGTGTTGAAAACTAACAAGCCTTAAATTTTTGTTAAACAAATCGGTGAACTATCTAACCTCCTTTCCACAGACTGGTTTCCTCCAATCAGTCTCCAAAAACCATTTATCCAAACTTGGTCTGCAATTCTTGCCTTTCCGCAAACTAGCGAATTTCAGATTTCGATTGCTCGACTTTTCAAAATTGGACCTTCGCAAATTTCAACTTTTCCAATTTCCAAACAACTCCTTGCGCAATTTAGCGGGTTGTAGAATTTCGCTTGTCAAATTTTGGAACTAGGTTTCCACACTTTTCCTCCTTTTCAGTTCAGGTTGCGAAAGTCATCTTATCGACTTTCAAAATTGAGTTTCTACACTTTTCTACTTTCCTGATTTCTACACTTCACTCTTTCACACCGTAGATCCTTGCAGATTCTCCCTTGATCATTGATCTATCTCTAGATGCAGATCACAATCTAACTTTGTGGATCTACATCCCTTTGTTGCAGAAATTAACTATGACCGTTGATCTTCTCCAAGATCTATCTCCATCGCATGATGTTAAGTTATTTGGATAATTGGTTTAGGTTTAACTCGGACGCATCTTATATTTGTGAAATTCAATTACGGTCGTGGATATGTCTAGATACCGATATTTAACTCTGCAACTTAATTAATCAGTGGAACGATCAATTCCTCCTTGCAACACTTCTCATAGACAATCTCGATTGCATGTACTTCTAACAGAATTCTAAATGCATATGCTCATATAGGTTTTCAATTTATACGAATGGTAAATGGAACAAAGATATAAACAAACAAAAATTCTTGCAGAGTAAATTATGTTCTTCATTCAACTTAACCAGTCATAAAATTGAATACACACTCTCTGCTATCATGCACTCACCTATCATATCCTATCTATTACATTCACTCTTTTTATAATGCTCAACAAGCTTGTCATATCTGAATAGCTTGGATCTGGACACCAAATAAAATAAATCTTATGAGCAAATATCTATCCTTGAAGAATACCTTGCAGGGTTCAAGGAGAATAATGGAAAATTTCCACTTATTACAAATTAAAACTAATCCTATCCATTAACATCAAACCAAATCCTTCTAGAAGTGATTGCATAACATGTTGACTCAGCATTCAATGAAATCTGAGTTGGATGCTCCTCCATAATACTCCTGGGGAAGAAAATAATTCTTCATTAAGTCTTCAAGGTGCACATTGTATTTGTAAATTTCTTGATCTATCATCCAGGCTACATCTTCAGTAGGTTGATTCTTCCATTTTATTAAGTACTGAAAGAGGGTTTTATTCCTAGTCTTTCTTGGGATTCTTTTATCAAGGATTCATTCTTTCTTAGGATTCATTTTGAGGTTGTTCTTTCTATGGAATTTGTCCTTGCCAATATATAGCTGAAATATCTCCATATGAATTTATACCATATGTTTGGATACCTACATATCTAAAAGAATACAAGTCTGAAACATTAAAAATTGGCGAAATCTGAAGGTCAGAAGGAAGCTCAATCTCATAAGCATTTGCAGAAAACTTCCTTAAAAATTTACAAGGTCCAATCTTTTTAAGCTTCAATTTATTGTAAGTTCATTTAGGAAACCTTTCCTTTCTAAGATAGGCCATCACTAAATCTCCAACCTGAAATTTTACTTCCCTTCTCTTTAAGTCTGCCCTCTGTTTATATTTTTCTGTACTATCTTGTAATCTCTTCTTGATATTCTCCTGTAGCTCATGCATGCTAATTGCAAAGTCTTCACCCTCTACACTTCTCCTTTCCCATTTTCCCAAAAATCTAAGTTTATATAGACCTCTTAGATGCATCCCATAGACAATTTGAAAAGGACTCATACCTGTACTTATATTGGGTGAATCATTATATGCGAACTCAACCTGAGAAAGATCTAAATCCCACTGTTTTGGATTTTCATATACGATACTTCTCAGTATGTTTCCCAAGCTCCTATTTACCACTTTAGTCTGGCCATCAGTCCGAGGGTGATAAGAAGAACTAAATCTCAGATTAGTCTCCAATTTCTTCCATAGTGTTCTCCAGAAATGACCAACAAACTTTGTATCTCTCTCAGACACAATACTCAAAGGCAACACATGCAACTTTACAATTTCAGAAAAGAATAGATTAGCAATATTGGTTGCATCATTAGCCTTCTTACATGCAATAAAATGAGCCATTTTGGAAAATCTATCTATCACAACATAAATTGAATCATGACCTCTCTAATTTCTAGGTAAACCCAAAACAAAATCCATGCTTATGGAATCCCAAGGCCTAGCTGGAATAGGCAAGGGATGATACAATCATGTGTTCTTAATTATCCCTTTTGCATGTTGACAAATTCTGCATATTTCAATAAATTTCTTCACATCATGCTGCATCTTTGACCAAATATAAAAATTACTCACCAAAGAAAAAGTATTGTCTTTTCCAAAATGTCCTGATAAACCTCCACTATGATTTTCCTAAATTAAATTCTCTCTCATTGAACACATTGGAATACACAATTTACTATCCTTGAATAGTAAACCTTCTTGCAACATATAATCTAACCACTGGCTTCTGTTATGGGTAACTGTATTTTCACAGGAATCATATATATCTTTGAAATCTAAATCCTCTTTATATATATCAATCAAGTTTTCAAATCCCAAAGCACCGACCTTAAATTCTTGCAATACCATATTTACTCTACTCAAAGAATAAACAACTTTATTAGACTTACCACTTGTGTGTTTGATAACAAAGGTAAAGTTCTGTGAAAATTCCACCCATTTAACATGTCTCTCTTTTAACTTAGGATGACTATTTATGAACTGCAAAGAATCATTGTCAAAATACAACACAAATTACTTAGGCATCAAATAATGTCTCCACTTCTTAAGATCCTGCACAACAACATATAATTCTATCATATGAAGAGTATTTCTATTTTTCTTCATTCAATTTTTTGCTAAAGTATGCCACTAGCCTCTGCTCTTGACTCAAAACTGCTTCCACAACTGTTCCACTAGCATCTGTTTCAACTTGAAACACTTTGTCAAAACTGGGCAAAGCCAAAATAGGCTTCTCAGTTATCTTTTTCTTCGGCCACTTAAAATTTCTATTAGCCGTTTATTTCCATTTGAAACATTTTTTACTTCCTCTCAAAGTATCTATCAAAGGTGCACAAATCTGATTGAAAATTTTAATGAACTTCCTATAAAAACTAACAAAGTCCATGGAAACTTCTTATCTCATAAGCATTTTTTGGAACTGGACAATTTAAATCGCTTGTACTTTGTCAGGATCCATATTCAGTCCTTCTTTTGAAACTACAAATCCCAAGTAAACTAACTCTTTCTTCATGAAACTACATTTCTTCAAATTTATCAGCAGCTTCTCTTTCTACAAAGTCCTCAACACCAACTTAAGGTGCCTTAAATGTTCTTCTCTATTCTAATTGAAAATCAAAATGTCATCTAGATACACTATCACAAAATTTCCAGTAAATTCATTTAAAACCTCATTCATCAACCTCATGAAGGTACTAGGTGCATTAGTAATCCCAAACGACATCACTAACCATTCATACAACCCATCTTTAGTTTTAAATTCTATTTTCCACTCACCCCCTTCCCTTATCCTAATATGATGATATCCACTTTTCAAATCTATTTTGGAAAAATATTTTGAACCACTTAAACAGTCCATCAGATCATCAATTCTCGGTAAAGGGAATCTATACATGATAGTGATCTTGTTGATTTCTCTGGAGTCAATGCACATCCTCCACCCACCATATTTCTTTGGACTAATTACAATGGGCACTACACGAGGACTCAAGCTTTCTTTTACCAATCCTTTCTCCAACAACTCCTGTACCTGCTGTTTGATTTCTTCATTTTCTTGAGGAGTTAATATGTATGATGATTTATTAGGTAAACTTGCACTAGGTATTAAGTCAATGTAATGACTAATACTTCTTATAGGGGGTAAATAATTCAACAACTCATCCACAATAATGCCAAAACACTCATCAAGTAGAGTTTTAACTTCAACGAGAAAATCATCTAAATTCGTAGAAGTTAAAATTACCTTTGGCTTACCAACAAGGGAAAAATTTAGATCCCCCTCTTTCTGAACTTCTTGTTGCAGTTTCTTTGCCAAACATCAACATAATATTTGACCCTAACTTTCCTGAACTACTTCATCTTCCAAGGGTGACAAAGTATGTCTCTTCCCATCTTTCTCCAGAGAATAAGTATCTTTCCTCCCATCATGAACAACTTTCCTGTCATACTGCTAAGGCCTCCCTAAGAGTATATGGCACACATCCATAGGCATTATGTCACATACTATTTCATCTTTGTAAGTACCAATCTGAAATTCCACATTACACTGCTCATTCACCAAGAGATGATGTCCTTTCTGCAACCAAAACAATTTGTAAGGAGTGGGATGCTTCATCCTCTTCAATACCAGCTTCTCTACCATCTCAGTAGAAATAAAATTATCTGTACTACCACTATCAATAACCATTTTACAACACTTACCTTGTGACTCACATCTTTTTCTAAACAAACTTTTCCTTTGAGATGGTTCATGTACTTGCTTCTCTAATTTTACCAAGACTCTCTTCAACATAAGAGATTCTCCTTCTTCTGGAGGGTTGTTCATCTATGTTTCTTCTTTTGACTCTTCTTGAGCCTCTGCAAAATTCACATTTCTCGGACCCAAAGACTGATTTCTTGAACAATTCCAAGACATATGTCCAATCTCTCCACAAGCATAACACTTTACCTCTCTGTGTCAGCCTCTTCCTCTGAATCCTCCTCTCTGGGATGACTAACTGCTAGAACCTTCAGTTCCATCTTTGGAAGTCCTACCTCCACTACTAGGAGATCCTTTTCCTCTTAGTATATTCTTTCCTTTGTTTTTTCTGGTTATGTTTTCTTAACAGTTTCTCTTCTACCTTTGGAGCTACTTGATATGCATATTCTATAGTTTTCAAATTTAATAAATTGAGTTCATCCTATATATCATATCTTAATCCATTGATATACCTAGATACTCTTTCTAGATCTCCCTGTGGGTGTCCAGATCTAATACTCAGTCTAAAAAAATATTTTTTGTATTCTTGTACAGTCATGGCCTTTTGTTTAAGGTTCTGTAATTGTCTAATAAGATTCAATTGATAGTCCTTAGGAATAAACTGAATTTTAATATTACGTAGCATCTTATCCCAAGTTTTTTATTTTTTACTTACCTCTTCTTTCTCGATGGATCTAGAGCTCACCCCACGAGATGGCTGCATGTCCCTTTATTCTGGTAGCTACATATCTTACTTTCTTCTTGTCTTCAATTTCTTCAAAATCAAAATATTTATTTAGAGCATTAATCCGATCCATGATTTCTTCAACATTTAAGTTACCTTCATACATAGGTACTTCCACTCTTGGTCTGCTACTGGCCTTCATCAACATCTTCAAAACTATGAATTCTTCATGATCTTCTTCTTCATTAGGGGATTCTTCTTCTTCATCACTGTTATCTGAATTTTATGAGTGGTTCTTTCTTTCCATAGCTTCTTTTCTTTCTTCCATTCTTCTCATGTCTCTCTGTACATATATCTCTATAGGTTGTCTTCCTCTACCATGTCCTACAGAAACCCCATGCGCTCGTCCTCGTCTTGGCGACATATTTCTACAAGCTCAACTGAGATTTGATACCAAACTGATGGAACTATTATTTAACAGACCTCAAAACTGAGAATACTGAAAATTAACAGGCTTTAAATTTCTGTTAAATAGCTCGTCGAATTGTCTAACCTCCTTTCCGTAGACTCGTTTCCTCCAATCGGTCTCCAAAAACCATTTATGCAAGCTTGGTATGCAATTATTGCCTTTCCACAAACTAGCGGATTTCGGATTTCAGTTACTCGACTTTTCAAAACTGGACCTCCGTAAATTTCAAATTTTCCAATTTTCAAACAACTCCTTCCGCAATTTAGCGGGTTGCCGAATTCAGGTTGTAAAATTTGGGAACTGGGTTTCCGCACTTTTCCACCTTTTCGATTCGTATTGCAAAAGTCGGCTTATCGAATTTCAAAACTGAGTTTCTACACTTTTCTACTTTCCTGATTTCCACACTTCACCCTTCCGCACCGTTGACCCTTGCATATTCTCCCTCGATCGTTGATCTTTCTCCATATGCGGATCATGATTTAACTCTACGGATCTATGTCCCTTTACTACGAAAATTAACTATGACCATTGATATTCTCCAAGATCTATCTCCACCGCACGATCTTAAGTTATCTAGGCGATTGGTTTAGGTTTTACTCAGGGACATCTTATATTTGCAAAATTCAATTATGACTATGGATCTGTCTAGATATACATATTTAACTCTGCAACTGAATTGATCAATGAAACGATCAATTCTTCCTTGTAACGCTTCTCATAGACAATCTCGGTCGTCTGCACTTCTATCAAAATTCGAAATGCTTATGCTCACTGTTGAGCCACAAAAAGACCACATTTTATTCATCATTTCACATACTATTTATCACCTTATTCCATTATATCCTTCCATAAAACCCTTAGCATTCACCACTTTCATAATAAATATGGGTTTATATTACCATTTTCCAAATCATTCATTTTTGAGTATTTTGAGTGAATTTATGGTTAATTATTGAGAAAAATAACATATTTTCATTATACTTTAAAGTTGGGTGAGTTTGGTGATGTGTACAGGTGTATTTGAAGACTTTAGCAAGCTCAAAAGTGGCCACCTAGCCTCAGATTCGAATTTCATCTTCTAGATATGAGCTAACTTCAAGGAGAAGATCATGGACATGTGGAGAGAATATCTCATCCAATATTTGGTTGAGGATTTAAAGGGATGAGTCGTAGATTTGTGGAGGATTTGGGGGGATGAGTTGTAGCTTTGTTGATGAGTTGTAGATTTGTTGAGGATTTGGAGGGAGGAGTTGTCTATTTGTTGAGAGTTTTAAGTGATAGGTTGAGAGAATAGTGGATCTGTAATTATGATCACTTATCTTGAATTCATGTATAAATAGGAGGGCTCTCTCTTCATTTTGGTTAGAGGCCTCTCTAGTGGTTTAGTAGTAGAGAACTCATTCATCTTTTTAGATAGTCATGGATTTGATCTTGTTGTAATAGATTTTATATTTTGGAATAGATAGTTTGATTCCTTCATATTTTGATGTCTTGTTTATGAGTTGTTAATGTAGAATTCTAGTTATTTCTTTTTATGCATTTTTAGTATTGATTTTATGTGAGCTCACCAGTTATTATTAATTGCTTTGTACTAGTTAATGTCAATTGCTTTATACCCTTTTATTTCCTGTAATTTCAGTCTTTCTTTATCAAGTTAATTTATGCAATTTTATGTTTTATGCAATTAGATTTATTTCCATCTAATTTCTTGTTTTCATAACTTAGATTCAACTTCAGTTATAGACTAAGTTCAGCGACACTTTGCCCCTGCATATATTTTGTTTCTGCCTCACAATTTTACGCTCTCTCCGGGTTGACAATTAAATCGTTGGAATTCTATTATAAATTGTTTAATGTTTTTACCCAATATTTTGGCGCCATTGTTGGGGAGGTGCTAAAAGGGATCGGAGTTTAGATAGGTAGATAGTATGTTTTTATTAGATAGAAAGGGGGAGGGGAAACTATAAGACGCAAAGACAACTTCACCATGGAATTTTCGTGGTGTAACAACCAAACGCATCCACTTTAGTGGTTTCCCCAAAGACTTGATTGTTTTCTGCATAGTGTTTATTTTCCTGCAACTTCTTTCTTTTTTTGCAAATGCAAGTTTGTTTTATGCAAATTTTCATTTTTCATTTACAGTTTTGTAGTTTAAAGTTTGGATTGCTTTCATTTTTGGGCGCCTTTCTTTCATACTAACTTGTTTTAATTTTATATGTTCATTTTTCTTTTATACAGATTTTTGGTGCATTTTTTATTTTTCTGTTTTTTTTTTTACTAAATCATTTCGTATTGTTTCTACATTTGTCATGTATTCATTTTTTATCTCTTTTTTTTTCATTTGATTTTATTTTAGTTTTACGATGAGCATAAGCCTAGAACAACTCACTCAGATCCTAGCAGAAGTCGGGATCTCCTCTTCGCAAGAAGAGGGGATCTTGATAGTAGTCAAAGATGTAATTACTCCTCCTGAAGCAAACAAGGAAGAATCGACATTTGAAGAATCCTGCATAGAATATGAAGAACACCTGTTCGAATTGGAGGTTGAGAAGGATGAAGAACAGATCTCAATCGATCATCATGCAAACGAGAGCTACATCGAACACAGGTTCCAAGTAAGTATTAGGTTAGACCAATTTTGTTTTTGTTTTTATTTTGTTAATTTACACTTACAAATTGAATATATTAGATTTCATTTTGTGAAATTAAATTTGAATTTCTATTTAGTTGTGTTACATAGATAGCTACATTGGCAGTTTCATTACACTTAGATGATTGTGAATTTCAATTAAAGTAAAGTAGGTAGATTTTAGTTTTTATTTATAATTCAAGATTAATGTAGGATGCTTTAATTTATTTTAATTAATTGTTTATTGAAATTTTCATTTTCTTGTCCTATTTACTGTTCTTTTTTTAAAATAGTTTAATCCTTTAAATTTAAAAATATTTATAAAGAAAAAAACAATTGAAATCTTTATTTCTTCATTTAGAATTTTCTTTTTATTTTTTCTAGGAATAAAAAATAAATTAGGAGTTAGCTTCTTTTTATGAACAATTAGTAAATAAACAAATAAAATATAATAAACTAATGAATAATTTTATATACTAGTTTTAGTTTTTGTTTTAGTTTTACAATGTTTTATTCATTTGTTTTAATCGTAGTTTTAAAAAAAAAATTAAATTTTAAATTATAAAAATAAATCTAAATAAAAACTTTACCCTTTCATCAACATTTTTTTAACTTAGTAGGAATAAAAAAATCTATTTTACATTTAGGAATGCTTTAAAAACAAATATTTAAAAAGAATATAAAAATTTTAATTAAAATTGAATATCACATTTCTTTGCTAAAGTTTTTAGTTTTAATTTTTTTTTTTATAAATTGGTAATACTAATTTGATATAAACAATGCAAAGTTTAAAATTAATGTATATAAAAAAAAGTAAAAAATTATATAAAATCAATAGTTTTGTTTCAGCCCTTTATGCGCATTCACCAACAGATGACCATATGAAACCTGGACATAGTCCGTCATACAAAACCTAAATCTGCAAGGATCGACGGTGCAGAAGGGTGAAGTGCGGAAATCGGGAAAGTAGAAAAGTGAAGAAACTCAGTTTTGAAATTCGATAAGCTAACTTTCGCAACACGAACCGAAAAGGTGGAAAAGTGCGGAAACCCAATTCCCAAATTTTACAACCCGAATTTCGCAACCCGCTAAATTGCGGAAGGAGTTGTTCGGAAATCGAAAATCGAAAATCGAAAAAGTTGAAATTTATGGAGGTCCAATTTTGAAAATTCAAGTAACCGAAATCCAAAATCTGCTAGTTCGTGGAAAGGCAAGAATTGCATACCAAGCTTGCATAAATGGTTTTTGGAGACCAATTGGAGGAAACGAGTCTACGGAAAGGAGTTTAGACAATTCGACGAGCTATTTAACAAAAATTTAAGGCCTGTTAATTTTCAGTATTCTCAGTTTTGAGGTTTGTAAAATAATAGTTCCATCAGTTTGGTATCAAATCTTAGTTGAGCCTGTAGAAAGATGTCGCCAAGATGAGGACGAGCACATGGGGTTCCTGTAGGACGTGGTAGAGGAAGACAACCTGTAGATACAGATGTACAGAGAGACATGAGAATAATGGAATAAAGAAAAGAAGCTATGGAAAGAAAGAACCACTCAGAAAATTCAGATAACAATGATGAAGAAGAAGAATCCCCTAATGAAGAAGAAAATCATGAGAATTCATAGTTTTGAAGATGTTGATGAAGGCCAGTACCAGACCAAGAGTGGAAGTACCTATGTATGAAGGTAACTTAAATGTTGAAGAACTCACGGATTGGATTAATGCTCTAAATAAATATTTTGATTTTGAATAAATTGAAGACAAGAAGAAAGTAAGATATGCAACTACCAGAATGAAAGGACATGCAGCCATCTGGTGGGATGAGCTCTAGATCCATCGAGAAAGAAGAGGTAAGTAAAAAATAAACTCTTGGGATAAGATGCTACATAATATTAAGATTCAGTTTATGCCTAAGGACTATCAATTGAATCTTATTAGACAATTACAGAACCTTAGACAAAAGGCCATGACTGTAAAAGAATACACAGAAGATTTTTTTGGACTGAGTATTAGAGTTGGACACCCACAGGTAGATTTAGAAAGAGTATCTAGGTATATCAATGGAATAAGATATGATATACAGGATGAACTCAATTTATTAAATTTGAAAACTGTAGAATATGCATATCAAGTAGCTTCAAAGGTAGAAGAGAAACTATCAAGAAAACATAACCAGAAAAACGAAGGAAAGAATATAGTAAGAGGAAAAGGATCTCCTAGTAGTCGAGGTAGGACTTCCAAAGATGGAACTGAAGGTTCTAGCAGTTAGTCATCCCAAAGAGGAGGATTCAGAGGAAGAGGCCGACAAAGAGAGGTAAAGTGTTATGCTTGTGGAGAGATTGGACATATGTCTTGGAATTGTTCAAGAAATCAGTCTTCAGGTCCGAGAAATGTGAATTTTGCAGAGGCTTAAGAAGAGTCAAAAGAATAAACATAGATGAACAACCCTCCAGAAGAAGGAGAATCTCTTATGTTGAAGAGAGTCTTGGTAAAATCAGAGAAGCAAGTACATGAACCATCTCAAAGGAAAAGTTTGTTTATAAAAAGATGTGAGTCACAAGGTAAGTGTTGTAAAATGGTTATTGATAGTGGTAGTACAGATAATTTGATTTTTACTGAGATGGTAGAGAAGCTGGGATTGAAGAGGATGAAGCATCCCACTCCTTACAAAGTGTCCTGGTTGCAGAAAGGACATCGTCTCTTGGTGAATGAGCATTGTAATGTGGAATTCCAGATTGGTACTTACAAAGATGAAATAGTATGTGACATAATGCCTATGGATGTGTGCCATATACTCTTAGGGAGGCCTTGGCAGTATGACAGGAAAGTTGTTCATGATGGGAGGAAAAATACTTATTCTCTGGAGAAAGATGGAAAGAGACATACTTTGTCACCCTTGGAAGAGGAAGTAGTTCAGGAAAGTTAAGGGTCAAATATTATGTTGATGTCTAGCAAAGAAACTGTTACAAGAAGTTTAGAAAGAGGAGGATATAAATTTTTCCCTTGTTGGTAAGCCAAGGTAATTTTAACTTCTACGAATTTAGATGATTTTCCTGTTGAAGTTAAAACTTTGCTTGATGAGTGTGTTGGCATTATTGTGGATGAGTTGTTGAATTATTTACCCCCTATAAGAAGTATTAGTCATTACATTTACTTAATACCTAGTGCAAGTTTACGTAATAAATCATCATACATATTAACTCCTCAAGAAAATGAAGAAATCAAACAACAGGTACAGGAGCTGTTGGAGAAAGGATTGGTAAAAGAAATCTTGAGTCCTTTTGTAGTGCCCATTGTACTTAGTCCAAAGAAATATGGTGGGTGGAGGATGTGCATTGACTCTAGAGAAATCAACAAGATCATTATCATGTATAGATTCCCTTTACCAAGAATTGATGATCTGATGGACTGTTTAAGTAATAGATTTGAAAAGTGGATATCATCATATTAGGATAAGGGAAGGGGGTGAGTGGAAAATAGAATTTAAAACTAAAGATGGGTTGTATGAATGGTTAGTGATGTCGTTTGGGCTTACTAATGCACCTAGTACCTTCATGAGGTTGACGAATGAGGTTTTAAATGAATTTATTGGAAAGTTTGTGATAGTGTATCTAGATGACATTCTGATTTTCAGTTAGAATAGAGAAGAACATTTAAGGCACCTTAATTTGGTGTTGAGGACTTTGCAGAAAGAGAAGTTGCTAATAAATATGAAGAAATGTAGTTTCATGAAGAAAAAGTTAGTTTACTTGGGATTTGTAGTTTCAAAAGAAGGACTGAAGATGGATCCTGATAAAGTACAAGCGATTTTAAATTGGCCAGTTCCAAAGAATGATTATGAGATAAGAAGTTTCCATGGACTTGTTAGTTTTTATAGGAAGTTCATTAAAATTTTCAATCAAATTTTTGCACCTTTGATAGATACTTTCAGAGGAAGTAAAAAATGTTTCAAATGGAAAGAAATGGCTGATAGAAATTTTAAGTTGCCGAAGAGAAAGATAACTGAGAAGCCTATTTTGGCTTTGCCCGGTTTTGACAAAGTGTTTCAAGTTGAAACAGATGCTAGTGGAACAGTTGTGGAATCAGTTTTGAGTCAAGAGAAGAGGGTTGTGGCATACTTCAGCAAAAAATTGAATGAAGAAAAATAGAAATACTCTTCATATGATAGAATTATATGTTGTTGTGCAGGATCTTAAGAAGTGGAGACATTATTTGATGCCTAAGTAATTTGTGTTTTATTATGAAAATGATTCTTTGCAGTTCATAAATAGTCAGCCTAAGTTAAACCAGAGACATGTTAAATGGGTGGAATTTTCACAGAACGTTACCTTTGTTATCAAACACACAAGTGGTAAGTCTAATAAAGTTGTTGATTCTTTGAGTAGAGTAAATATGGTATTGCAAGAATTTAAGGTCGGTACTTTGGGATTTGAAAACTTGATTGATATGTATAAAGAAGATTTAGATTTCAAAGATATATATGCTTCCTATGAAAATACAGTTACCCATAACAGAAGCCAGTGGTTAGATTATATGTTGCAAGAAGGTTTACTATTCAGGGATAGTAATTGTGTATTCCAAAGTGTTGAATGAGAGAGAATTTAATTTAGGAAAATCATAGTGGAGGTTTATCAGGACATTTTGTACAAGACAAGACTTTTTATTTGGTGAGTAATTTTTATATTTGGCCAAAGATGCAGCATGATGTGAAGAAATTTATTGAAATATGCAGAATCTGTCAACATGCAAAAGGGATAATTCAAAACACAGGATTGTATCATCCCTTGCCTATTCCAGCTAGGCCTTGGGATTCCATAAGCATGGATTTTGTTTTGGGTTTACCTAGAACTCAGAGAGGTCATGATTCAATTTATGTTATGATAGATAGATTTTCCAAAATGGATCATTTTATTGCATGTAAGAAGACTAATGATGTAACCAATATTGCTAATCTATTATTTTCTGAAATTGTAAAGTTGCATGGGTTGCCTTTGAGTATTGTGTCTGACAGAGATACAAAGTTTGTTGGTCATTTCTGGAGAACACTATGGAAGAAATTGGAGACTAATATGAGATTTAGTTCTACTTATCACCCTCGGACTGATGGCCAAACTAAAGTGGTAAATAGGAGCTTGGGAAACATACTAAGAAGTATCATGTATGAACATACAAAATAGTGGGACTTAGCTCTTTCTCAAGCTGAGTTCACATGTAATGATTCACCCAATATAAGTATAGGTATGAGTCCTTTTCAAATTGTCTATGGGATGCATCCAAGAGGTCTATATGAACTTAGATATTTGGGAAAATGGGAAAGGAGAAGTGCAAAGGGTGAGGACTTTACAATTAGCATGCATGAGCTGCATGAGAATATCAAGAAGATATTACAAGATAGTACAGAAACATATAAATAGAGGGAAGACTTAAAGAGAAGGGAAGTAAACTTTCAGGTTGGAGATTTAGTGATGGCCCATCTTAGAAAGGAAAGGTTTCCTAAATGAACTTACAATAAATTGAAGCTTAAAAAGATTGGACCTTGTAAAGTTTTAAGGAAGTTTTCGGCAAATGCTTATGAGATTGAGCTTCCTTCTAACCTTCAGATTTCACCAATTTTTAATGTTTCAGACTTGTATCCTTTTAGATATGTAGGTATCCAGACATATGGTATAACTTCATATGGAGATGATTCAGCCCTATATTGGCAAGGAAAATTTCCATAGAAAGAACAACCTCATAATAAATCCATCCTTGACAAAAGAATCCTAAGAAAGACTAGGAATAAAACCCTCTTTCAGTACTTAATAAAATGGAAGAATAACCTACTGAAGATGCAGCCTGAATGACAGATCCAGAAATTTACAGATACAATGTGCACCTTGAAGTCTTAATGAAGAATTCTTTTCTTCCCCAGGAGTATGATGGAGGAGCATCCAACTCATATTTCGTTGAATGCTGAGTCAACATGCCATGTAATCACTTCTAGAAGGATTTGGTTTGATGTTAATGGATAGGATTAGTTTTAATTTGTAATAAGTGGAAATTTTCCATTATTCTCCTTGAACCCTGTGAGGTATTCTTCAAGGATAGATCTTTGCTCATAGGATTTATTTTATTAGGTGTCTAGATCCAAGCTATTAAGATCTGACAAGCTTGCTGAGTGTTATAAAAAGAGTGAATGTAATAGATAGGATATGATAGGTGAGTGCATGATAGCAGAGAGTGTGTATTCAATTTAATGACTGGTTAAGTTGAATGAAGAACACAATTTACTCTGCAAGAATTTTTGTTTATTTATATATTTGTTCCATTTACCTTTCGTATAAATTGAAAACCTATATGAGCATATGCATTTAGAATTCTGTTATAAGTACATGCAACCAAGATTGTCTATGAGAAGCGTTGCAGGGAGGAATTGATCGTTCCACTAATCAATTAAGTTGCAGAGTTAAAGATCGGTATCTAGACATATCCACGGTCGTAATTGAATTTCACAAATATAAGATGTGCCCGAGTTAAACCTAAACCAATCGCCCAAATAACTTAACATCATGCGATGGAGATAGATCTTGGAGAAGATCAATGGTCATAGTTAATTTCTACAACAAAGGGACATAGATCCGCAGAGTTAGGTTGTGATTTGCATCTAGAGATAGATCAACGATCGAGGGTGAATCCGCAAGGATCGACGGTGTGAAAGAGTGAAGTGCAGAAATCAGGAAAGTAGAAAAGTGTAGAAACTCAATTTTGAAAGTCGATAAGACGACTTTCACAACCTGAACCGAAAAGGAGGAAAAGTGTGGAAACCTGGTTCCGAAAGTTGACAAGCCAAATTCTACAACCCGCTAAATTGCGCAAGGATTTGTTCATAAATCGAAAAAGTTGAAATTTGTGAAGGTCCAATTTTGAAAAGTCGAGCAACCGAAATATGAAATCTGCTAGTTTGCAGAAAGGCAAGAATTGCAGACCAAGTTTGGATACATGGTTTTTGGAGACCAATTGGAGGAAACCAGTCTACGGAAAGGAGGTTAGACAGTTCACCGAGTTGTTTAACAAAAATTTAAGGCCTGTTAGTTTTCAACACTCTTAGTTTTGAGGTCTGTAAAAGAACAGTGCCATGAAAGCATCAACTCGCTGATTACATGCACCTACCTATAAGGACTTCAATCTTATGTGCAAGCACCAAATTGCTTACTTCAAGCACTAACTCGAGTGGATATCAGTCCTATTGCACAAGATACAACTCAATGTTGTTAGGAACCAACCTAATTAAAGACTGTAATCTCTTCTTCTTATTTTTTTTTCAGTATTGATTGAATGGAAACACCAACTCCCTCTTATGTTTTTTCCAGAACCAACTAAAGGGAAGCAAATAATCCATTTTATGTATTCTCTAGCACCAACTGGATGGAAGAACTAACTCTCGATTGTATTTTCCAGTACCAATTCGATGGAAAAACCAACTTCCATTCCTTTCCCCTTCCTGCCACCCTAAAATGATAAATTATAATAGAACTGTGATTTGTGTCTTCTCTGATATGTGTCTTTTCTTATTTGCATCTCAAAGGTCTACAATCTATGATTGCATCTATTGCCATCTCAACACTTTACCACTTCTACAATATGTGATATGCATCCTTTATTTCTGGAATTTTTGTTATTCACCATGTATTTTCCAAAACAAAACTCACATCTTTCTCATCTTCGAGCTTACATCAATATTTCCATTTATTGCTTATTTATACTTTTCTTGCTCAAGAGATGTGTCCACAAGTTGGGTTTCCTTTCACTCAGAGAAACCCTGACTCTCTTACTTCTTGGTCCATCTGACCACCTCATATCATCTTTTTTTCAACATAAGCTCTATTGATAATTCAACCTCATTGGGTTTGTGCACTTAATTCCATTGACTTGGTGGTATATGTGCACATGAGTCCTGTGTCTTGGTGGTATTTGTGCACTTCCTGAAATTCCACACTTCTTCTCTATATACTTCTTCACAGTGGATTTGCATATATATATATTTATTTTTACTCAACATCATCAAACTTCAATATTTGTTGCTTCTAGACATTCATCAACATTTTCTTGTTTGACATTTGACATCAAGCTTTTTTCCCAACACCCGTCCCCCTTAAGAAAAAATGGTTGTGAGAAATTATTGAGGCCCCAAGAAATAAGGCTTATGGTCACCCTTTACATTATTGATCCATATGAACTCTAGAAATAGGAAAAACCACATGGGGAAAATCCTCCCTAAAAAATGGACATGAAAGAGAAACCAAAATCTGTATACATTCAAAACTAAATGAGTATTTCTAGAGAAATATTCTTCTTGGAAAGAAGTGGAATGTGCTCAACCAACTCAAGAATGTGTACAAATGCATGATGAATCTTGGGACCATGTAGAACAACTGAAATGCACTGATAGGAGAGCGAAGGATTCTCTTCAGACTTAAACTTTGAACCAACCACAATGCCATGTCCAAAAGACACTTGAAGTGCTTAAGAATAGGTTACCCAAACGAATCATAAATCTCTTGACCTTCGAAATAAGGTTGTAATCAGCTCCAAGAAGGTGGAATAGGAGTCCCAAATGTGCCATTGTGACAACTAAGGATTCTCCATCTTTTGGGCAACTTTGAAAATCAATGCTGGTAATCATATAGGAATACATAATAAGCATTGATCCAAGGAGAGAGAATGTAACATCTCCAAGATTTGATCCTTCTTCCAAAATATCCAAGGGATCACTCTTTTTCACAGTAGAAGAGTAAATAGAATAATCATGGAATAACAATGATGAGATGTGGAAGATATTCTCTTCAACAATATTGATGGCAACAACTCGTATGTTATCTTCATGAAAAACATAGGAAGCCATAGAGGAAGAAGGTTGAACTAGATCATTTGTTGAATCTTCTACCATTTCTTCATGTACCTGAAAAGAACACTCTTTGAAATTCCTTATTTCGACAACATGCTTGAGAAGGGCCAAGGTGAAACCAAATGACCAAAGGTAATAACTAGAAGCAACAATGGAAATCATTTTGCATCAAACTAGCTCTGATACCATGTAAGATTTTGGAATGCACAACAAAATTTATGAGTCATGTGACATTCCATCATAGATCTAGATAGAAAAAAAATATCACTTAGAATTATTTGCACAAAGAGATAACAAGAATAGAGAAGAAATATTGGATATAACACTAGTATAGGAAAATCACCCTAGTGGGAAGTTTTCTGCTTTGATATTATTCATTAACATGAGTACAATATATATATTCTCTCAAGATATAAAATGGAGAGGCTTAGTGGATATTTGAGTAGCTCACATTAATGATGGCTTATCTTGACTAATTCTCCCAATCTATGACATTGTGCCAAGTGTAACTCCAAGTAGTGGCCATAATGAGGTGAAATGAACCTAAATGGACCATGAAGTGGTTAGGATAGTCAACAAGTGTGAAAGGAACCATAATGAGGGCGCTAGATGTTGTTTAGTGGCTTGGTTTTGGACCATTAATGAGCAAATTGACCAAATCCTTAAGAGGGTGCACCCAGTATCCTTAAAACAGGGAAATGCAATACCTACCCCATAAATGTAGCATAGAGGGGCACATTGACTCCAAAGAATAAGGAAAGGAGTGGGTAAGTGGACAAACAATATTTTATGTCATAACCACTAGTCTAAGTGGGTCAAATGTGGACACACTCTTGGTCCACGAAACTAGAGTAGAAACTAGAACCATTTTCACATGGAACAACTTACACTAAATGCTTCTTACCTTATGAAAAGATTATTAACCAAGGTATAGATGGGAAATATGTTCCAACAATCATCCTCCAAATAATTTTGAGCTTTGAAGCTCCAAATTTTGTACGTTGGATGAGTACCTTAAATTCTTGTAATGACAACACCTTTATAATGCAAATTCTAAATAGTGTTGGATCTGCGCACATGTATATGATTAATAACATAATCATACAAGCCAATATTTTTGTATAATAATATGTTTATTGATAATGTTGTAGCTATGATTTGTTGATTGAAGATGATTTTTACTTCCTTTGGAACTCAAATCTTAAATGAATAAGTTCTTTGGGTGACAATATATGTATACTAGCTACCATGCATGTTGATACTTTCGTTGAATTTTGAATAAATAATGTGTTGAATTGAAGGACTTTATTCAACACTTTTGAGGTTAGAAATATGGAAAGCACTCATTTGTTTATTAAGAAGGACTAGGATAATTTACTTTGACTGTACATTCCTGGAAAAATTTCTTAACCCATTTTTTGATGTGTGCACAACGTCTTTGATACTATCCAAAAACACTTTCTTTTTTCTCTCCACATTCTTATTTCACTGTTATAGGAAACATTTATTTTTGGTTGTCTCACTTTTCTTGGACAATATTGATCCTTGTGTCCAAAACCATCGCAAGCATAACATCTTACAGTATGACAATACTTGGAAATATGGAAAGTATAATTATATCTCAAGCATTTGGTTGTACTATATCTATTGTTATGACTGAAAGAATGTTCATACTCGAATCCAACTCGTTCTAAAGATATACAAGATTTTCCCAAAATGTACTTGGTTGATTTGGATTAGAGATGTAATTTATAGCACAAACATCGGTCCACAGCTCCACCATAGCCAAGAACTCTCTTATCTTCTAGAGATCTCTAACTTCTTAATATCTCATCCAGATTGTCTTGTTGTTGTTGAATCTTGCTTTAGATTTTGCATCAAAGAGCATTTAGACCCTTCCTAAATTTGCGCAATTTGAAGTTTCATCCTTGAATTGATTTTGACTCTTGCAAGACAAATTTTCCAAAGACAGATTTTCTCTTCTCATTTTAGCCACTTCACTTTTTAAGTGAGATATCTCCATATCATTTTGCACAAGTCTTTCTGTTAGAAGTTCATTCTTTCTTTTTGTGTCTTCTTATAATTCATTCAATCATGTTACTTGATTTGTGTGTAGTTTAACTATTTCTTAAGATCCTCTTCCTTCTTATTCATTTATTTTGATAATGTTTCTTGAAGAGCCTTTTCCTCCTTGATATGTTCTTTAGTTTTTGAAATTTGTTCCTTTAGCGATTTGTTCTTCTTTCTTGACTTCTTTATCTATTCCAAGGCACTAATAAGTTCATCGTCTAGGTAAAATTCTGTAGTTTCTTCTTCTGTTAAATTTAGTGAAGCATAAGATCTTTAGGATTGCATGAATTCAATGAGAAAAGAAAGCTACCGAAGAGAGAGAATAATTTAGTAGAGACTGATCAATTACTCATGAAAAAATTTCACACACATGGAGACAAAATTGGAATAATATGATTACATCCATTAATCAGTATAAAATTATGTAATGCAATGGTATTACAAATAGGAGAATTCAAATGCCTAAGATAGGGTTCAAATTTACCAACCTGGACTAACTCCGGAGCTAACTCGGTGTGGGAAAATCACCACTAGAGATCAGTAATGCAACTCTGGATCACTAAATCATTTCAAAACTAGTTAATTGATGTAGGTAGGTGAGCAAATTCACCATACCTACTTTAAAGCATGCAAAGTGGCTCTAGGATGAATAATAGCGATCTAACTGATGGGAATCCAATCACAACTGAACATAACTGAATACCTACTAGGGTCAACTGTTGAATACTGCTGGTGGAACTCAGAGTGGGTTCCTAAATTATAGGAATTGGTCCTTGGAGCTCCTAAACTCATGCATAAAAGTGTAGTAGGTGGTAATGATCTCCTAATATAGGAAAATAAACTTCACTAGTGACAATAAACAAATAAACTTCACTAGGGGTAAGGATGTCATTAGGAGGTCATTACCCCCATGCACTATTGAAGTGGTAATGACCTCCTAAGCTAGGAAAATAAACAAATAGACTATGCCATCAAGGGAGGATTAATTAATAATCTTAGCACCCCCCCTTAATCCTAACTTGGACAACCTGGGCCCTAGAAACTAAGACCAAAGGTCACCCATACAATCTAAATGCAAAAAAAATACTTCTTAACAAATCAAGGAAATGGGGAAAACCTCATGGGAAAAAACTTCCCTAAAAATAAGAAGTGGATCTCGGATCAAGCTTTCACATCAAGAGAAAAATTATTTTTGAATAAAACGCTTGTGAAAATATTTCTGCAATATGTATCTCTATGGAGTAGTAATGTAGAATGATGGTCCTTGAGTGCACTAGTTTCCTGGTAATGTGCATGTGAATCTCTCCACCTTCTTCCAATCTTATTACAAATAGGAGAATAAATGTTTCCTTTGTCTCTTACTTTTGGAGGAAGAGTGACATGATCCAATTTTTTCTTCAGTGAGCAAATTTGTTGATCATACCTTACAATCATGAATCATCTCTCTGGGAGTTTGTAGCACCTCTCTGGGAGAAGTGGATTTTCTTGACATAGCGTGATGATCTCTTTTTGAAACTGATATCTAGTTCTCCTCTTGTCAGATGACACTCCAGTCATGTTTCCAGCTACCTCAATAATGTTTTGAGCCCACTTAGGCATAGGATTGGGAGTAGGGGATGGATCTGGATCTGGATCCGATTGAACTTCATCTTCAATTCCATAAAATGATTCAATTTGGTCCTCTTCTTCGGATTCTGAATCTAAAACATTAATGGAAACATTATCATATGCAAAAGGTTTAGGTAGGATGAATTTACCTTCCATTTCAAGTGGAATCTGGGATGAAACTGGATTTGAGTATGGTAGAAAGTGTGATAATTCATATTCCTTAGAGGCATGGTTTGCAACACCTTTCGCTATAAGCTTCCTTGTTGAGATATCTGAGATATCCACTGACTCGGGACCAAATACCACTCACTTTGGTGAGCCTATATGAGTAATCTAGTATACAAACAACAAATTTGTCGATAAAGAGGGAACATAGAGTACATTCTTGAACACTCCATGCTATAACTTGATTGAACCCTTTCCTTCAGCTTGTATTTGAGTGTCATATCCCATGTGAATACTTGGACCATTAGTAATTTGTAATTAAGAGAATGATTCTTTGGATGAAACCATGTGATTGGAGGCCCCTAAATCAATGAGGAAGGCATGTGATTCTAAAAAACCAGCCTTTGGTGTATGGCATATCTCATCATGATCTTCAATATTGTCTCCGGATTCATCCTTCCTTGCACCTTCAGGAAGGGAAATATTGTGTTTCTCAAGGAGTTTTGACATCTAATCTATGGCCTTGTTCATACAATATTTCTTTGTATGGTTTTCATTCTTACAAGAGGATCACTTGCCCTTTTCAAAACTTTGATGTTTGTCCTTCTTAGATCCCAAGGCTTCATCTGATGGATCAAAATCTTCCTTAGGTTCGAATTCAGTGTTCCTTTTTATTTTCCTTTTTCCCTCCTCCTTTCTTGCGCATTATTTGTCTCACCATCCAAGAGAGCTTGGTTTGGAGAGGCTCTGAGGGTTCCCATATGTATCAAATTATTGTGTTCATGTATTACACAATTTGTGAAGGCATCAAGGGATGACATTCACCAAATAGGAGTAGCCATTCTCCCAGAGTGAAAGGTAGATATGAACACTAAGAATTCTAGGCCAATTTTGCTCGGAATTGAGATCAAGAATTGCTCATCCTTCTTTTCAATCCCGCACTGCTTTCATTGCATGACCAATTATTTGACTTTTGAGAAAAATCATTCTATAGTTTCTAAGTTGCTAGGCTATAGTGCTATCAGCTCATTCTCCAAAATATGTCCCCTCAGCTCATCATGTTTTCGAAATAAGGATTCAAGATTACCCCATACTTATTTTGGTGTTCTCAATCCCTCAAGGTGAAAGAGTAACTCTCTGGAGATGTGGATGCACATGAAGACAAATGCTTCATCAAGCTTGTTTAGATACTTTGATTTTTTAAGATGTTGGGATTCGACCTCTCTACCCATGGTGACCCTATACAGACCCTTGTTGGGCAAGGCAATATGCATATCAACCCTCCAATCAATATAGTTCAAGGGGTGAGGATTCTAGGTATCAAAGCTGCTGAATTCTCCATCTTACAGCTTCAAAAATAGATAATTCTTCAGAAAATATTTGAATGTACCTAAAAAAACACTGGAAAACACTTCAATTCGCAATCAAACCAATTAAAACACTCTCCACTTCAACATGGGCACTTTATATGGGTGTATCACACCTAACTAGACTTCTCTGGACAAAATACAAAGGGAACACAGAAAGAATACCAAGATTTATGTGGAACCCAATTGCTTCGGGTACATCAATAGAAGTTTCTAAGGTTTGAAGTTGGCCTAGATACCCACTCTGATACAATGTTAAATTTAGTGAAGCATAGGATCTTCAGGCATGTATGAATTCTATGAGAAAACAAGGTTGCAGAAGAGAGAAAAGAATTTAGAAGAGACTGATCAATTAGTCATGGAAAATTTGCACACACATGGAGATAAAATTGGAATCATATGATTACATCCATTAATCAATATGAAAATATGTAATATAATGGTTTTACAAATGGGAGAATTAGAATGCCTAAGAAAGGATTCAAATCTACCAACTTGGACTGACTCCGGAGCCAACTCAGTGTGGGAAAATCACCACTAGAGCTTAGTAATGCAACTCCGAATCACTGAATTAGTTCACAACTAATTAACTAATGTAGGTAGGTGAGAAAATTTTCCCTACCTCTCTTAAATCATGCAAAGTGGCACTAGGATGACTAAGAGTGATCTAATTGATGGGAATAAGAGCATAACTGGATACCTACTAGGGTCAACTGCTGAAGACTACTGGTGGCACTCGGAGTGGGTTCCTAAATTATAGGGATCAGTCAATGGATCTCCTAAACTCATGAAAATAGGCGTAGTGAGTGGCAGGTGTCCCTAGGTGTGTCCCCCATGCACTAGTGAAGTTCCAATGACCTCCTAATCTATAAGGAAAATAGACAAATAGACTATGTGTTTAAGGGAGGATTAATTAATAATCATAACATCTTCATTGCTAATCCTTCCTGAATTACTTATTGTATCATATTTTTAAGGTGAAGTATAGACCCCATTCCAAAAGTACTTACTCAATGTTTATAATTGTCCTTTTTGAGATGATTCTCTCTTGAAGGAATATCACATATCTTTTTCTTCTAAACATTCATCCTTTACAAAAGCCATGAAAAAAATTCCCTTGAAATATCATCGCCGCTATCTTCCTCTGATGACTTGCAATATTCCTTAGAGTATAGGATTTCCTCTGTTTAGGGAATTTTCTCCTATTTTCATATATGTCCTTTTGATGTGTCATCCTTCGTTCTTTATAATCAACATCATCTTCACTGTCATTTTCTTTAGCTTCTTTGTAAGGACATTTTGAGGTAAAATGACCTACTCCACCACTTGAGAAGAATTTGAAAGGAAACTTGCATTTGTATTTTACACATCCCATTTTTAATTTTCTTACAAAGTTGACTTCTTCTTCATCTTATCCATTAGAAGCATTATTGTTGTGTCTGTGCTCACTGCATTTAGAATTCTTGGTAGCTTTGAAAGTTGCTTCTTTCCTAGAAGGATTCTCATGTTCATTCCTCATCTCATATGATGTAAGAATCCCATCCACTTCATCATTTGTTAACTTGTTCATATTAGTTTTATCTTCTAATACTAATACTTTGGAGTCAAATATAGACGGCAAGGTTCTTAATATTTTTTGTACAATAGATTCTTCAACAATCTCCACTCCAAGTCCTCTGATAGTATTGACAATTTCATATTTATTTGAAGAAGGTATGACTTTATGTTTTCTTCTTCTATCATCTTCATGGATTCAAACTTCCTTGAATAAGTTTGTAATTTTTCCTTCTTGACTTTATCATCACCTTCATAGGTATCCTTGATTTTATCCCACATGTCTTTGGATGATGTACACTGCATCACCTTGGTAAACTAATAATATGTTAGGCCACATAATATTGCATTATTGGCCCTTACATTATTTTCATATTGACTTTTATTAGCTGCATCTATTTGTGTGGTTTTAATAACTTCATTGTAACACCCCGGTTTTGACCCCGTTTGTGTTAAGATGTATATGATGTATATATTGTAATTAATCGTGGTGTGGAGATAAAGGCAAAATCCCCACCATCGATTTGGTTGTTTTATGTTTTGGCGATTGAAAACGTTGCCGATGGTATATCGTGCTATCTGGCACATATTAATTCTAGCATCATGTAATTATGCATTTTAATTAAAATGAACCCCAACCAGCTATCTCAATGCAACCATAATGAAAAGGGCATTATTTTCCGACGGACAGGGAGGGAAATTATTTAACCCTTGGGAGCCATTGGGGAAAAGCCAAGTGTCAGCTGTTAAACCCATTTAGCTGTCACCCACCTTTTTGTTTTACTCACCTTTCCCTGTCTCACTCAGTCAACTACCACATTTAAAACCCCTGATGTTAGTTGGGCACTGGTGTGTGGCAGGACTGTCAGTCCTTGCCCACACACACACTCCACCAGCAGACTCTTTCACTCTCACATGGACTCAATTCTTCCATTCTAGCATTCTTTCCCATCCTCACATAGAGACAGACATTTTTTCCTCCTCATGCACAAGCTTGGCATTTTTACTCACGCAGCTGAGAGACTGATTGCCATCGGTTTCCCCACGATTTTGGTTTACTGTGGGTTAATTTACGTTTTTGGGTTGTTGTGGGTTCTTATTGAGTCGTTTTGGGTCATGATAGGGCCAAGAATGACTCGGGAATCGAATTTCCCAGTCAGGGCTGTGTATTACCTAAATTGTCACCTCGGTTGTTCTATGGTGTTCGATTTTCTTCCCCAGAGCCGTGAATTGCTTGTTTTGTTGCGTGTATGCAGTGGTTGGTCTTTGGACTATGTTGGAGTGGGAATGAAGGCTTGGTATGCTTGATAAAACTGGTGTGTTTTGGAGCCTCATAGACAGAACTAGAGAGCTGGATTTCTTCTCCACAACCCCTGAATAACACTAGAAGGGAAGTCAGGGCCTGAGGGACTATGTAGCAGAGAAGGGACTGATTCCTTGTGTTGGGTGTGTGCGGGTGTCCTAGAATTTAGGCTAGTTCTGGTGAAGGTGTCCTTAG
Source organism: Pseudotsuga menziesii (assembly GCA_001517045.1). Lineage (NCBI taxonomy): Eukaryota > Viridiplantae > Streptophyta > Pinopsida > Pinales > Pinaceae > Pseudotsuga > Pseudotsuga menziesii. The sequence continues at coordinate 213,016 of LPNX010744750.1, forward strand.
CTCTTCAATGAGCCCACCAGCTTAACATTCAGCTTTTCCCAGTTCCCTTATGGCCTGATAAACCCAACTGTGTTGGCTTGGCTGATTTGTGTACCTTTGGCTATGTGTGAGCTTGCCTAGTTCCTTATTCCTTGGGTAATCATGCCTAGTTCGAGGGTGGCAGTGTTGCTGAGAGATTAAGGAGCACACTAGCCTATGGTTGGGTGAAATGTTGCAACGACGTAGTTGGTTGCGGGACGAATTCTTCATAAGATAAGTATTATTGACTATCTCATCTCTACAAATTGTATTTTGTTGTTTAATGAAAATGATGAACATCCTAAATGCTTGAATGTATGGTTTTGCTTCTGCTGTATGGTAACAATGTATGCATGTTTTAATTAAAAGCATTTCAGTTTTTATGTGTGTATGTTCATGGGGCTAGTTGCCCGAATAGATAATGGTTTGGTAGCATCCTCTTCACCAGTCGGAGGGTCAGGGATGTTACAGTGTGGTATCAGAGCACACATTGCAGCATGGACCTCAATGGGACATGAAGAATCAGTGACAAAGGCAAGTTACCCTCTGCCCAACAGGGGGAAAAATGAGAAATCAGAGAAAGTGACAGGAAAATTTCAAAAAATTTCTAAGTATGAAAATTATTGGATGGCTTAGGCTGAAGCCCATCCGATATGTCGGATGACTTAGTCGGAAGCTCCTTCAATACACCGGATAACCTAGGCGAAAGTCCACTCGACAAGAACCAGGCGGAAAGAAATTTTCAAAAATTGTCCAAGTATTAAATTTATCGGTGGTCTCAGCTGAGAGGAGCTGATGGTCTCGGCAAGGTTGAGCGAAGACATAGCCGATAAGGAACCAGAGAGAAAAGCCTGAAAAATTTTGGAAAATTTTTTGAAGTATCGAAATCATCGGAAGGCACTAGCTAAAGTCAGCCGATATGTCGGCTCAGTTAGCTGGAAGGACTTCCGATGACACCGGAGGAGAAAATGTGAAGGAAGCCAAAGCATCGAAAAAAGATAGATGATCGAGTAGCTGAAGCATCGGAAAAGGATAGATGATCGAGCAGCCGATGCAGTGGCGGAATAAAGAAGAAGATAAGAGGAAAATGTTTTTGAAAATTTTTCTAAGGACAGGAAACGTCGAAAGAAAATAGAGGATCGGTTAGTCGATGTGTCGGAAGCTAGAGGAAGATCGCTCCAAAATGTCGGAAGAAAATAGAGGATCGGTCAACCGATGTGTCAGAAGCTAGAGGAAGATCAGTCCGAAACGTCGGAAGAAAATAGAGGATTGGTCAGCTGATGTGTGTCGGAAGCTAGAGGAAGAATGATCCAATGTGCATTGGAATACAGATGAAGATCGGTTTGCCGAGGTATCGGAAGCGTAGTCAACTAGTGATCCGATACATCGGATGATTAGTTGGGAAGGGATCTGATATGTAAAAAAAATTTGAGTTTTCAGTGGGATTTTTCAACGGATTTCAGCATTTTTTTAGTGGGATTTTCAATAGTTTTCAGTGGATTTTCAGGGCTGAAAAGGAGGGTAATGGAAACGATCTTATGTTCCATATTGCGCAAAAATCAAATATTTACAAAAAAAGGGTGCTGCCCTCGACCCACCCTGCAGTGGCGCAGGGAAGCCATAAGGGGGCAAGCTCCCTTGACCACCGTCGTCCCCCTGAGACAGTCGTTCTTTGAGGAAGAAAATTCTGTGTTTTGGGAAAAATTGTAATTGTATGGTTTTTCCAAGAGAAGGTAAGTAATTCTAATTTGTGTAAATGTTATGCAGCTAATAGTTGTGTTACTAACACGTTTGTAGAATCATAGTCACCTTCAAGGGCAGTATTCCAGGTAGTACAGTTTGGTAAAGTAAGTTGTGGTTCAAACATGAGAACCCATGATGGATATGATGCTTGAGATTCATGCAAGCATGTGCAAGATGCCATGGGAGAAAATTTCCGTGTTGGAAATGATGACATAGAGTCTAATGGAAGGAGATTCCAAGAGACACCGCCAAATATTGCAGCCACCATGAGAAGCTTGATTAAAGCCCAAGAAGAGCAGCATCAGTCGAATGCTGCTATGTTGCAGAGTTTGACAGACTTGCAAAGAAAGATAGACTCTGGATAGGGTACAGTAAAACCAGAAGGAAATAATAGAAGTACTAGGGGAAGAAGAAGGACTTCTAGTAGATCTTCTGACTCCAAAGAATCCAATGGGGATTCAATCTCTTCTTCTCGTAATGGAAAGAGAAAGAAGAACCATAGGGATCGCTCTCGGGATGAATTTAAGAAGGCTAAACCTCCTACATTTAACGGTGAGGTAAAGATTGGACAAGAGGCTAAAGCTTGGCTTCTTGGGATAAAGAAGTACTTCCAAGTTCAGGATTATTCGGGAAACATGAAGGCAAGGCTTTCCATATTCAATCTAAATGGAAGAGCATCCATTTGGTGGGAACACTTCAAGCAATTAAAGAGGATCAGTGAAAGGAGACTTAAGTGGAAACAATTCAAGAAGTATTTCAAGCATAAATACCTCTTTGACAGGTATTATGATGACAAGATTAAGGAGTTCCATGATGGGATAGCACACCATGGAAGAGTATGCAAATAAGTTCTTGGAATTGTTGAGGTATGTCAGGTACATCAAAGATGAAAAAGTGAAGGTCCAGCATTTTCTGAGTGGATTGCCTCAGTCTTACAAAGATAGAATTGAGTTTTATGAACCTAGAACTCTTGAAGAAGCAATAAGGAAAGCTACGTATTATTATGAGCAAAGAAAAGGAAAACCTGATTACCATAATGCATGGAAGGACAAGAAGAATGAGAAGTTTGACCAAAGAAAGAAAGGTTTCAAACCTTCTAACTTCAGGAATTAGCAGAAGTAGCCATCCCAAGCTGCGAGTAAGCCAGTTAGAGTGATAGGAGAAAATCCTAAAGATACAACAAAATAGAGGACCACTCCAATGTTGGAAATGTGGAGGACCCCACATGTGCAGAAGTTGTCCACTCGAGAATGAGAGTGCAAGGCCAGCTTACAACATGCAAGAAGTAGAAACAGTGGGTCAAGTAGCAAGGCTCATCCCTAGGATTTATGCAGCATTGGAGGACCTCCAGGAAGATCACCAAACAGATGTGGTTGAAGTTGCAGGTAAGATTGTTGAGCAATTTGTTTCTATTTTGATTGACCCCGGTTCTACTCACAATTACATTACCCCTAGAGTAGTGGAGATTTGTGCTTTTAAGAAAGTAAAGCATAGAAAATCTTGGTTAGTTCAGCTAGCCACTGGAACTAAGAGAAAGGTTAGTGAAGTGGCAGAGAAATGTCCATTAGTCATGAATGGATTGGTCACTTGTGTATATCTAAACGTTCTACCACTTGGTTCCTATGATGTTCTCATTGGAATGGACTGGTTAGAAGCTCACAAGTTAAAGCTTGACTATTATAATAAGACTTTCGAATGCATGGATGAAGAAGGGAACCCAGTAGTGGTAAAATGTATTCCAAAGGTGATTTCAGTAAGGTAGGTTTCAGCAATGCAGTTGAATAAGTTCTATAGGAAACGTTGCCAGTTGTATGCAGCTCATATTTTGGAGGCAACAGAGGATGAAACTCCTAGGTTGGAGGACTATTAGGTGTTATAGGAATTCAAGGATGTGTTTCCTGATGAGATTCCAGGGCTTCCTCCAAAGAGGGACATTGA
>LPNX010744750.1:216765-234620 GCA_001517045.1 Pseudotsuga menziesii
TCACCCTACAGGATGAGTACACCAGAGATGCTAGAACTGAAGATGCAACTGCAAGAGTTGTTGGAAAAGAAGTATATCGGGCCGAGTGTGTCTCCTTGGGGAGCACCGATTATGTTTGTAAAGAAGAAATATGGTACACTCAGGTTGTGTATTGATTACAGACATCTGAACAAAGTTACTATGAAGAATAAATACCCTTTGCCTAGATTGATGACCTCTTTGATCAAATGAGAGCAAAGGTATTTTCCAAGATTGACTTGAGGTCTAGTTACCATTAGGTGAGAATCAATGACGAAGACATTCATAAGACAGCCTTCATAACAAGGTATGGACATTATGAGTTTGCAGTGGTACCATTTGGTCTCACAAATGCACCAGCTATATTTATGTGCCTTATCAATAGTTTCTTCAGCAAGTATTTGGACAAGTTTGTTCTTGTTTTCCTTGATGGCATTCTTATTTATTCTAAGAATGAGGAAGAGCATGAAGAGCATTTGAGATGGACATTGCAATTGCTCAAGGAGCATCAGCTGTATGCAAAACTGAGCAAGTGTGACTTCTATAGAGATATAATTCAATATTTGGGTCACATTATCTTAGAAGAGGGTATATATGTGGACCCTGAAAATATTGAAGCCATTATGAATTGGCCTACTCCAAGAAATGTGACAGATATAAGATCTTTTATGGGACTTGTAGGATACTATAGGAGATTCATTGAAGGATTCTCCAAAGTTGCACATGCCATCACTTCTTTGCAAAAGAAGGGGATAAATTTTGAATGGACATCGAGGTGTGAAGAAAGCTTCCAGTAGTTGAAGAATGTTCTCACCAGTGCACTAGTATTGAAAGTTGCAGATCTGGATAAAGATTTTGTGGTGTGTACCGATGCATGCGGACAAGGGCTTGGAGGAGTCCTTATGCAAGATAACCACGTGATATGTTACAAGTCAATAAGGCTGAAGGAGCATGAGAAGAATTATGCCACTCATGATCTAGAGCTTGCAACCATAGTGCATGCCCTCAAGATGTGGAGGTATTACTTGATGGGTAGAAGATTTGAGCTAAAGACAGACCATTGTGATCTGAAGTATCTATTTGATCAGCCTACCTTGAATGCTAGGCAAGCGAGATGGCTGGATATTTTATGTGAGTTTGATTTTGAAATCAAGTACATAAAGGGAAAAGAGAATAAGGTAGCTGATGCACTCAGCATGAAGGTGAAGGAAATGCATGTGGCATCTCTTAGTATTTTCCAATCAGATTTGAGGCAGCAAATTGTTAACCGTACTGCTGGAGATGAATTGTATGAGCAGGTAAAAGACAAATTGCAGCAGCAAAGTCTTGAGAAGAGGTATGAGGGATATAAATTGGAAGAAGATGGACTTTTTACTTATAAAGGAAGAATTTATATTCCAGATGTAGCAGATTTGAGGAGAGTTGTTATGGATGAAATTCATCAAGCTCCGTATTCTAGTCACCCAGGATACCAAAAGACAATTGCTACAGCCAGAAAATAGTACTTTTGGCCAGGAATGAAAAAGGACATGGCTAAATACATTTCAAGATGCATGAATGTCAGCAGGTAAAGGTTGAGCATCAACATCCTGTAGGTTTGTTGCAAACTTTGCCAGTTCCAGAATGGAAATGGGAAGTTATTTCCATGGATTTTATTACAGGATTGTCGATGACTTGGAGACAACATGATTCCATCATGGTTGTGGTGGACAAGTTGACAAAGGCAACACATTTTATACTGGTGAAGTATACGCATAAGACTGATGACATTGCAAAGATATTCATGAAGAAGATTTTCAACTTGCATGGATTTCCTAAGGCAATAGTCTCTGACAGAGATGTCAAGTTCACTTCCAATTTTTGGAAGGGGTTGTTTGCATATTTGGGTACGAATTTGAACTTCAGCACTGCATACCATCCTCAGGAAAATGGGCAGATAGAGAGAGTTAATCAGGTGCTTGAAGATATGCTTCGCATGTACGTGATGGACAAACCAACCAAGTGGGAAGATTACTTACACTTGGTAGAGTTTGCTTATAACAATGGACAACATGCATCCTTGGGGATGAATCTGTATGAAGCTTTGTATGGAAGAAGGTGTAGGACACCAGTGACTTGGGATAATCCAGTGAACAGGGTTGTGCTTGGTCCAGAATTGCTCAAGGAAATGGAGCAGGAGGTTGTAAAGATCAGGCAAAATTTGAAAACAGCACATGACAGACAGAAAAGCTATGCAGATAAGCATAGGGTGAATAGGGAGTTTAGTGTTGGGGATCATGTTTACCTCAGAGTGAGGGAAAAGAAGAGTTCCTTGAAGCTTGGAAGTTGTTCCAGGCTGTCACCAAGATATTGTGGGCCATTTGAAGTTCTTGAAAGAATAGGGCCAGTTGCATATAAACTTGCATTGCCTGCTAGCACTAGAGCTCATAATGTTTTTCATGTTTCTTTGCTTAACAAATATGTACATGACCCTAACCATGTGATAAATTGGGATGTGATTTAGGTGGAACTCGAGGGAGAGTTCCAAATCGAGCCAATGTGCATCCTCGACAGGAAGGTCACAATGCTTCGGAACCAAGCCATAGGGCAGGTAAAGGTGCAATGGGAACACAACGTGCCTGAAGAGGCTACGTGGGAGCTGGAGGATGTCATGCAATTAGCACATCCATTTTTTTTCAATTCTGCGGAACACTGAGACGGTGCCAGTGTAGCATTTTGTTCAATTTTGTAAAGCACAGAGGACAATGCTATTGAAGGGGGAGGGGAATGTAACACCCCAGTTTTGACCCCATTTGCATTAAGATGTATATGATGTATATATTGTAATTAATCGTGGTGTGGAGCTAAAGGAAAAATCCCCACCATCGATTTGGTTGTTTTATGTTTCGGCGATTGAAAACGTTGCCAATGGTATATCGTGCTATCCGACACATATTAATTCTAGCATCATGTAATTATGCATGTTAATTAAAATGAACCCCAACCAGCTATGTCAATGCAACCATAATGAAAAGGGCATGATTTTCCTAAGGATAGGGAGGGAAATTATTTAACCCTTGGGAGCCATTGGGGAAAAGCCAAGTGTCAGCTGTTAAACCCATTTAGCTGTCACCCACCTTTCCCTGTCTCACTCAGTCAACTACCACATTAAAAACCCCTGATGTTAGTTGGGCAGTTATTGCTGGGCAGTGGTGTGTGGCAGGACTGTCAGTCCTTTCCCACACGCATACTCCACTAGCAGACTCTTTCACCCTCATGTGGACTCAATTCTTTCGTTCTAGCATTCTTGCCCATCCTCACACAGAGACAGCCATTTTTTCCTCCTCACGCACAGGCTTATTATTTTTACTCATGCAGCTGAGAGACTGATTGTCGTTGGTTGCCCCACGATTTTGGTTTACTGTGGGTTAATTTACATTTTTGGGTTGTCGTGGGTTCTTATTGAGTTGTTTTGGGCCACAATAGGGCCAAGAACGACTCAGGAATCAAATTGCCCAGTCAGGGCTATGTATTACCTAAATTGTCACCTCAGTTGTTCTGTGGTGTTCGATTTTCTTCCCCAGAGCTGTGAATTGCTTATTTTGCTGCGTGTATGCAGTGGTTAGTCTTTGGAATGTGTTGCAGTGGGAATGAAGGCTTGGTATGCTTGATAAACCTGGTGTGTTTGGGAGCCTCATAGACAGAGCTAGAGAGATGGCTTTCTTCTCCACAACCCCTGAATAGCACTGGAAGGGAAGTCAGGGCCTGAGGGGCTGTGTAGCAGAGAAGGGACTGATTCCTTGTGTTGGGTGTGTGTGGGTGTCCTAGAAGTCAGGCTAGTTCTGGTGAAGGTGTCCTTAGCTCTTCAATGAGCCCACCAGCTTAGCATTCAACTTTTCCCAACTCCCTGATGGCCTGATAAACCCAACTATGTTGGATTGGCTGATTTGTGTACCTTTGGCTATGTGTGAGCCTGCCTAGTTCCTTATTCCTTGGGGAATCATGCCCAGCTCGAGGGTGGCAGTGTTGCTGAGATATTAAGGAGCACACTGGCCTATGGTTGGGTGGAACGTTGCAGTGACGTAGCTGGTTGCGAGACAAATTCTTCATAAGATAAGTATTCTTGACTATCCCATCTCTGCAAATTGTATTTTGTTGTTTAATGAAAATGATGAACATGCTAAATGCTTGAATGTATGGTTTTGCTCCCGCTGTATGGTAACAATGTATGCATATTTTACTTCAAAGCATTTCAGTTTTTATGTGTGTATGTTCATGGGGCTAGTTGCTCAGATAGATAATGGTTGGGTAGCGTCCTCTTCGTTGGTCGGAGGGTCGGGGACGTTACATTCATACCCATTCTCCACTAACTACCAAACATGTAGTCCAAGAGATTGAAGATACAATTCCATCCTTATTTTCCAAAAGGTGTAATTCGACCCATCGAATATTGGTTTTATGTTGGTGGAAAGCACTTCCTTTCTATTCATATCTACGCAAAAATCTATCTTCTAGTGGTTAGGCTATTACTGAAGACACCCGATCTAATACCAATTGTTTGAATTCTTATTTATACTAAGATGGGGGTGAATTATTATAAAGCACAGATTATACAAATTTTTACTTCAAACAAATATGCACCAATTTTTGTTTCAGCTAACACAATAAGTGGCATCAGTGCACAAATAATTTGAATAGTATATATATATATATACATATATATATATACATATACATATATATGTACACACACACACACACACACACACACACACACACACACACACACATATATATATATATATATATATATATATATATATATGTATATATATATGTATATATACTATTCAAATTATTTGTGCATCTTTGTTTACAATGGGATACACCAATCTCCAAAATGTGAGCACCAATTCACTTAGGCACCAACACATTATACAACTTGGAGAGAACTCTAAATAGTTCTTTTTTTTAGGTTGCATTTAGTGCTTATTTGTACATCTGAATCAAAAAGTGATGCTACCGGTAGCACCCATTTCTTTTTCAAAGATAAAAATTATGACTATTTGGAAACCTCAGTTAATGTTGGTGCAAACAAAACCCTAAATCGAAAAATTGCTCCTTGAGAATCACTCTCATTTTTTGTTGGGCTTAAAATTTCATAATGTTTGAAATAGTGTCTTCACCTCTTCCGCAACGAAAAAGCTAAAATCAACCCTTGAATTAAAAATACTTGCTATGAGTGGCACTCATTTATTTTATTAAGTTATAATGGTAGGCATTTCAAATACATACATGGCCAAAAAAAATATTAATTTAAATTTTTTTAAATCACTTCAAAAACAAACATTAAAACATTAATTTCAATTAAAAACAAAATAATTTCAAAATAAAAATAAAATTTTGAAAACAAATAATTTTGAAAAAATAATCTATTTTTTATTAAAATCATTCAAAATAATTTTTTTATATAAAAAAAACTCAATAAGAAAAATATAAATATTTTAAAAAAACATATAAAAAATTATATAACAAAAACTTAAAATACAAAACCAAAAAAACATATGAAACAAAATATATAAAAACACATTACATGTAACATATCAAAGGAAGAATATCAGAAGATCATTGAGCAGGGCCCTTGGTTTTGGGGGAGAGCGGGGCTTTTCTTAACCCCCTGGTTCCCTGAGTTTGATGCCAACACTATGGTGGTAACCAAAATGCCGGTATGGGTGCGGCTGCCAAACCTGCCCCTTCCTTTCTGGCATCACCTAGTTTTGGAAGACATTGGCAATCTGCTTGGGAAGTTCATTAAAAGTGATGCTACTTTGAATGAGCAAGGGTTATTTACTTATGCAAGAATCTGTGTGGAGATCGACCTTAGCAAAGGTCTTCCTGATAGAGTCCAGCTGATATATGAAAAGCACCCAGGCACTGGACTATGAAAATACTGCTTTTAGATGCAGATTTTGCCATCTGACAGGACACTTACAAGACTCGTGTCCTCTTTCAAAAAGGTTTCCCAAAAAGAAACAGGGGTCGCATCCAAAAAGGAAAACATGGCAGGCAGATTATGCTCCCTCCACTGATGAAGATTCAAAGGGTGAGGAGAGCGAACCAGAAGAACACCAAAAGGACGAGGTCAATGAGGAAACAGTGCCTATCGCTGAAACAGTGGAGGCATGTCATTCAGAATCAAAAAATGCTGGTAAGGAAACAATCATGGAAAATATACAACAAATGGCTACTTCTTTAACCGGGTCCAAGCGTGCACATGAATCAGAAAGTTCAGATTCCGATAAAGATAAAACGTCTGCTCAGCCAGCAGTGGAGCAGGCGAGTAAAGAACTGATAGTAGTTGCACCTCAGAAGGGGGGATGGACAGAAGTAAAATCAAAGAAGAAAGGGAAGAAAGGGAAATTAGAGGATTATTATAAAATCCCTAATTCCTAGACAACTTTATGCAATATTTTTGTTTTTTTATTTTTTCTGCAGACCTATGGTCTTGTCTCGAATGTGCTTATGCACCTACAGAATGTAATTTTATATCGCCTCAGCTTGAAATAAAATTACGCTTTTTTTTTCTTGGAAAAACATATTAAAATATTAAAATATGTTAAAAAATATGTAATAACAAACATAACACAACATATTAAACATGAAATGAAATAAAACTGGTATAGATCCAAATCCTAGGCTCTATCAAGGACCGACAGGAATCAAATCTCTACATGTGCAAACCTCGTATTAAGTATTGCATTCATGGAGCTATTGATTTGATTCAAACCAAAATACACATCTTTTTATTTAAGGTACACATATAATATTTTTATTATTAATATTTAATATTATTTATGGTCGACATATAATATTATTATTATTAATATTTAATATTATTTATGGCCGACATATATATATATATATATATATATATATATATATATATGGTTAGGAACCAACATTACAACATCTCCCCCATACATGGTTTTAAAAACCATGTGTAAGGCCCTCCTAAAACCATGGGTTGTTTAGGAGGCCTTGCACATGGTTTCAAAACCATTTGCAAGGCCTTTGCAAACCATTTACAATAAAAGCATGGGTTGTTTAGGACAAGGCCAACAATTTTTTTGATGGTGGTTTGACAGAAACAATGGGCTGCCTTGGGTGTTGAAAATACATTATAACAAGTATTAGAAGAGATTACAGCTTTGAGGCTCTACATTTAATGCATTTTATGAATGATGCACAATAGAGACACTTTTATACATTATATAATTTTACATTTATCATATTTTGTCTAATGAAATAGTTAAACTGACTACAATTACACATTTCCTTCTTTACGATAAACTTTTTCTATAACTCGACATTTACTATATTTAATCAATAAAATAGTTATAATAAATTGTATATTTAGTTAAATTTGAAAACTAATTATATTTAATATACAAATACAATAGCAAAGAAAAAGCAATGAAAAATATTTTATTGATATAAAAGTTGATTAAAACCAGATTTGGTCAAGCTTATATAACTTCTTTCTGTGCACTATATCACCTGTCTTAAGTAACATCAATTAAATGTGATTATATTTGCCAGCTATAATGATCTCCGAGGTCAATGGTGTAGAAAAGATACCTCATTGGCTATTCATGTCGTGTCAAAGAATTATAAATGTGTATATAAAAGAACTATCTCTCTTTGAGGACATCGTAGGCTAAAATGCCATTAACCATTGGCATTTTATATTAAAACTTCATTACAACTATAATTATGTAAACAATGGAGTAACATATGAAACCCTTTTTCATTTCCAATTAAATTATAAGATGTAAGCTTATACAAATATGATGCTCAAATGCCTAGTGTCAATAATTCAACATTTACGGCATTTGAGTTGGACGGTGACAGCTCAACTAAATGGTTCGCCAAAAATTGCCCCTCATAACAATTAGGGTTAATAGGGTTAATGTTACAGAAATTGGAATTTAAAAAATATATAAGACTAACAAAGACAACAATGTACACATAATTGCAAAGGTACAATATTTCATTATTCTCTTTGTGTTTTTAATTCATTCAATAGCTTCCAAACATACCAAGATTCTGTAAACGCACAGAGGAGAGTATGTCACCTGGTTGTAAACGCACAGAGGAGAGTATGTCACCTGGTTGAGTGTTCAGGGTTTACATTAAAACTTTACAAGTTTATATAACCAATAAAGAAGGCATCATAGAGATAATTACAAAAGTGCAGGATTCAGCCCATAGTTATTTCATTTAAATCATTTTATATGACTGAAGCTTAGTAAAATCTGATACTAAATGCCTTGTTCACATGGCCAGCATGGCTAATAAATCAAAACTGAAGAGTAATTCTAAGTCTTGTTAGCATGGCGAGCATGGAGATTAAATAAAATATTAACAATCGTTTCAACGTGTATTTTAAGTTTTTTTTTAATCTTATGTTTAAAATTTTTGTTTTATTTTTATTTTTATTTATTTATTTATTTTTAATGTTTTTATTAAAAATGTTTTTGAATTTTGATTTTTTTTAAATTATTTTGTTTTTAATTTTGATGTTTTTAAGAGATTAATATAAATTTAATATTTTTCTTAGGCATTCTTTTGAAATGTTTGTAATTGTGATTTGAAGAAAGAAGGGTGATAATGGTGTCATGTAAGTTTCAATTTAGCAGTTGATTTTGACACTTTTGTTGTAATGACTCTGGTTATCAAGGATAAAGTTTTAGACACTATGAAATTTTAAACCTGATAAAAAATGAGGGTGATTTTGGAAGACCAATTTTTTTATTTAAGGGTTGATTTAGGGTTTTGATTACACTGACACCAATCGAAGTTTCAATAAGTTGTAATTTTAGACCTCTCTCCCCAAAATGGGTGCTACCGATAGCACCACTTTTTTATTCAGTCATTGTTTTTGGTGTTTTTAACACAAAAAATGAGCTTTGTGAGCAAAGTTCATGTTTTGAGTATAAAGTTCTCATCAAGTTGTATCATTGTGTTCAACCTGATTAAAAGCGTCGACTCACTAGTTACAAGCACCAACCTGTAAGGACTTCAATCATCTACACAAACATCAACAAGCTGACTTCAGGCACCGACATGAATGGATATCAGTCCTATCACACAATATCCAACTCGTTGTTGTCATGCACCAACCTAATTTAAGGTTGCAATCTTCTCTTCTTGTTTTTAGCACCAACTGAATGGAAGCACTGACTCCCTCTTATGTATTTTCCATCACCAACTGAATGGAAGCATTGAATCGCTTTTATGTATTGTCTAGCACCAACTAGATGAAAGCACCAACTCCCGATTGTATTTTCCAAAACCAATTGGATGGAAGCACCAACTCTCGTTCCTTACCCCTTCCTGCCACCTTGAAATGATAAATTATAATAGAACTGCAATTTGTGTCTTCTTTGATATGTGTCTCAACGGTCTGCAATCCATGAATACGTCTACCTCAATGTGAACACTTTATCACTTTTGTGATTAGAAATCTTTCGATGTCTATGCTATTTTTACACTATGCACTTTGTCACTTCTGCATTATGTGATATGTGTCTTTTATTTATGCAATCTGTTTCACTCACCATGTATTTTCTTTGCACATCTTGGTACAGGGTATCCTTCTAAATTGTGCACTGTTTGAGCTATTCTTCTTCATGATTTTGTGTAGTCGAATCTCTGATGTGTAAGCTTCTTCTAGATCAATGAGCCATTGATACCCCAGAATTATAAGGCTACCAAATCAAAATCTCGCATCTCTCTCATATTTAAGCTTACATAAATACTTCCATCTCTTACTTATTTATATTTTTATTGCTCAAGATATGTGTCCACAAGTTGGTATTCCTTTCACTCGGAGACGCCCCAACTCTCTTACTTATTGGTCAATCTAACCATCTGATTTCATCTTTTGTCGATGGTAAACTCTATTGATAATTCAACCTCATTGGATTTTGTGCACTTAAGTCCATTGACTTGGTGGTATATGCGCACATGAGTCTCATGTCTTGGTGGGATTTATGTACATCCTGAACTTCCACACTTCTTCTCTATATACTTCTTCACACTAAATTTGTGTATGTATCTATAAATATTTCTTCAAACTAGATTTTTACTTAGCATCATTAAACTTCAAGACTTTCTGCTTCTTGACATTCATCAACATTTTCTTGTTTAAAATCATACGTGTTTATTGTTTAGCATTTGACGTCAAGCATGTTTCTTGTTTGACATCAATGACTACATCAAAGTCCAACATTCGGATTACGAGGGGGAATGTTGGAAACATAATCCTCAAGATTAGGGTTCCAAGTATCTCCTAAATAATGTAAATAAAAATAATCAAAAGACAAATGGTCTCATAGGAGCCCAAGAGGCATGATAGAAGGTGAATCCCAATAACCATATGATATGTATAAATAGTTCCTTTGAAATCTAATAAAGCAATTTGGGATTTATCCACTCAACAATTTGCACTTATTCTTTGGCCTATTGCAGATATTGATCAATGATTTATTGATCCTTGAGTAGATATTCAAATGAGGGCACCATCTTTTATATTTATAATCATTCTCAAATATAATTTGGGGGTGATACAACTTGCACATTCACCTTATCTTAGGGCCAACTTGTCCAGAGAAGGAGGCCGACTTGTATTTGTTTGCATTGTGTTACTTATGTTTAGCATTAGGTCGACTTATTGTTTCTTTCTTAGTGTTGTTGTAGGCTTGAGGTAGGGGGAAATTTGTTACTTGATGATGAAACTTCAACACTTTTAAGGTTTACTTCATGATTCAACAACAAACCATTTCTTTCTTCATGTCACTTCAAACATTGCTTGACTTCATGATACTTCAACGTATTTGTTTCTCAATGTTGCTTCACTTCATGGCTCCTCAACAATCCATTGTTTCAACACACGTCAATGTTTCAATATTTTTCTAAGTTGACATCATGACTTTTAATGTTTCAATCCCATAACTAAGGTTGACATCAATGAAGTAATTATGTAATTATGTAATTATGTGTAATGATGTAATGATGTAAATATTGATGAAATGACTAGAAGCCAGACATAAATGGTCTAGTGTGACCAAATCATGTAATTATGTACATTTTTACTTTTAATATGAAAACCATGACTACTACATATTAAGAAGGACAAAGAGATGGGAGGCTATAATTCCACAAGAGAGAGAGCGAGAAGGGGGTTTAAGGGGGAGATGACATTAGTTACTTATAATTTAAAGTCACTGTCCTTATTAATCCTTTTTATCCTAAGTGTTATAAATCCTCTTTAATTTAAAGCGCATTATACTTAACTTGGGATAATTATCCTAAACTTGGGGAATTGTGGGGAAAAATGTGAAATTCCCATGGGAACCACTTGTCTAGTTCTCATCACCTATGCATGCCACTTGGATAGTTCTCAACATGCATATATTTAATGAAAATCTAGTTCATTCATGGGGGTTTTTGTAATTCAAACATCATCATTATGTCTGCCATCAATGAGCCATCACCCGTACCTTACCCTAGAGACATAAGATGTACTATATATAGTCTGCACTTGTACCCAAGAATGGTTGAGTTCCATGAAGTCCTGGCATGGAGATTCCCTAGGAAGCCTATGTTGGACCTTGGAAGGGAATTGGGGAAAAATATCCTATTAACTCAAAGAAGGGATCCCAAGGGAATGTTAACTTAGATAAGGGAACCCAATTCCATGGGTTTTTTAGGCGGATTGGGATAGATGTAGAGTGGAAAATCGACATATTATTGTCTATTGATAGCCCCAACTTGGGGGTGGCCTCTGTTAACAATAAAAATGGTATAATGGAGTGCCTATGGATAGGAGGGAATGTCTTTGGTCTTCAGTTAGTTGGATTATATTTCCAAATAAGTCTCCATCTATGTATAAAATGTTTTGTATTTATCTTTGTTATATTTATTATTTAATTACCATTATCTTTGATTTAGATACAAGGAATTATTGGAATTGAGTAAATGCATTCATGTAAAAAAAATTTGTAACATTCTCATATATGTTTATATTAATTATGGGTGATTATTTATATATTTAATTCCACTGTAAATTTTAATTAAATCAATAAAAAATGAAATTGAGTATCAGAGGGAATTTCAGTCCGTACTTTGGGTCTTATATGGCCCCAAAAGCATTGTGAGGTCACCAAGTACATGGAAGATTGGTATCAAAGCCCTAGGTTGTAGGTCTAGGACTCCATGTGTTGTATTTGAAGTCTACAAACATAATTATAGGTTTCATAGGAAGTATTTGACAAAATGCAGAAGAGAAAATGTTGGGGAAAACCATTTGTAATGCTTCCATGGTCTTATTTAGAGAGACCATGTGGTAAAAACTATGAATTGTAAGCAATTGAAGGTGAAATTCTATATTAGTGTTGATTTTTTTTTGTTATGTTAACCAACGAAAAAGCAAGTACAAGGGAAGAACTAGGAATACCTAGTTCTTTTGGTTGACATAATTATTTTCTAGTACTGGTGATGGCCATATGTAAATTTGGGTTGGCCACTTATTTATGGAAAAACCTCCAAGTGTAATTATCCCAAAGCCACCAATTAGAAATTTTGATTTTTGAAAAAATTCATATGGACCCCACAAGTTCTACATGAACGGTGTCACATGGGCATGCCAAATGGATTCCCAGTGATGTGGAGCTACCACATGGGTGAGGGATTGTGATGTGGACCCACCACATCAATTGAGTGCTATAAACATAGTATAGAGGCTTAGAGGATCTTATCATGTAAGCTCTATCCCGTCGAACCATGCGATCAAGGGGGAAGGACATAAGGACAAGCAAAAAGGGGTTAAACCTCATCGACGAGCATGATAGTTTGGAGGCATTTCAATTGATGATTATGATTAAAAATGCACCCATGAATTACACACTAGATAGTAGTGGGTGTCAAATCCAATGGGAAAATACCAATAGCACATCTTATCCTGAGGGAATTTTGTATGATGACATGATATATGTGTAGAGTGATCTGGCACTTTATAGGATGACACATATGACTCGTTTGACACCTCGATAGATGTGGCATGCAATGTACACATCCTACCATGCCATAATCATTCCATAACATGAGAATTTTAACTCAAAATTTGATGAGACATGTGCCATTTCAACTCCATTTACAAAGGATGCAATATTTCCAGTGAGGGGCATGGACCCATTCTAATTTAGTTTTACAAAAAAAAATTAATGGATTTTGAAGGCACATAGCCAAAGGATGGCCCTATTGAGGCTCAAATTTTTATGGTGCATGTGTGATCCAAACACATAGATATATTTGGATCCTTGTGGAAAATTTCTTAACGAAGCAAAATCGAGATGTAAAAAAATGCGGAAATCCACTATTTGGGTGCACAGAGGGTCGTTTTTTAAAACTTGGAGGAAAAAGTGACCAAAGAACTCATAACCAAGAAATTTTCTAATTTTAAATTTTTCCTACTCAATTAGCTGAACAAATTTTCTTAGAGGCGATTTTTCCAAAAATGTTTTGCTTGTGAGATAGCATTATCAATGAAAATTTCAAGTCTGGAAGAATTGTAGAAATTAAAAGTTGGCAATTCCAAAATTTTATAAAATTTGATGGGAGCATCAAATTCAAACTATGAAAGTATCCAAGTACTCGTGATTATATGGTCTATCATCTCCCCATATAAAAAAAATTCTAATTCCTTACATATTTTCTTATACAGGTTTTAGAAATCAACGTTACAGAATAAGTGCAGTTACAGGAACTTGGTAAAATTGTGTGAAAATGACGATTTCCGAGGGATGTAAATTTCAGATATGAAATCATAAATGAACATGGGTATCGTCATTGGAAAGAGTATCAGTAGGAGAATAAGTAAAGTGAACCTTATTATAAATAAATACTTCTTACTTTTCCATAAATTTAATCGAAAAGGGGCATGCATCCTAATTTGAAAAAAGTTGTCAAGTGGGTATTTTATAGAATTTTTTTGTATGCTTGAATTTTTTTTATGAAAAAATATTTATCTAATATATTTGATGATTTGAACACATTGTAGATATTGGTATAACATATTTATACATGTTACATGTTTATAACTAGCACAACATAGAATGGAATTTGAAAGTAAAGACGGAAGGAAGGGAACCTTCATACAATTCGAGAGAAGAAGCTAGAAGGAAGAATATCAATGCGGGAAATGAAGAGAGAAAATCTAACGAGAACATAGATAACATAGAAACATTGGAACTAGTGAAAACTATGAGAATATCAATAATGTAAGTACATAGTTGTAAAGCTAACAATGAAAGAATGTTGAGGGCTCAGGAGTAGAAAAATCAATTGAACACTCGAATCATGCAAAGTTTAAACCCGTTAAAAATAAAAATATAGGATGGATCAATTCATTCCATGATAAATAATACAAGGTCAATTCAAAGAAGAGACCCCATGGAAAAACTAGACACTTTGAGAGTGCTATCAAGGGCCATAGGCATCACCAATAACCACCCCATGCAACTAGGAGTTCATGTACAACCGAGGATTCTTGCAGTATCCCATAAATGTCTCTAGATAGGCATAATAAAAGAATACATGTGAATAAGTGTTGCAAGGGGAGACTAGGAATATTAAGCCATCCACTTTTGATGGTGAGAACAAGAAGGGAGAATATGTTGAAGCCTAATTATTAGGGATGAATAAATATCTTCGCTTACATCATTATTCTTCAAATATGGAGGTTAGAATTTCCATTTATAACATGGAGGGGGAGGCTTCTATGTGGTAGGATAAGTTAGTGGAAGTGAAACTTATCAGTGAAAAGAGAGTTTCCTAGAAACAATTCAAAAATTAATTTCAATAGAAGTACGTATCTAAGCATTATTATAAGAGGAAAATAGAGGAGTTCTTTAAGCTCAAGTTGGGAGCTTTGAGCATGGAAGAATATGAGATAAATATTTTGTAGTTGAGATATGTTGGGTTTATTACATAAGAATAGGTAAAAATCTAGGGATTCCTAAGTGGATTTCCTACCTTTTCCAAAGACAAAATCCATTATGATGAACCCAAATCCCTTGAAGAGGCAATTCAAAAGGCTAATAAACATTTATATGATAAAAATAAGGGAAGAGAAGATATAAAGAAATCTTGGAGGAATAATAAAAGAGATAATTAGGATCAAATGAATAAAGGATTCCATCCTCCCTTATTAAGAAATAAACAAATTTCATTTTAGTAGAGCAATCCAATTCAAAATGGACCATAGCTGGCAGAGTCTCAAGGAAAATGGAAAAAATAGAAAATAAAATGGTGGGGATGTGAAGGGAATAATACAATCAATAATTGTCCTCATAAGGGAGACAAGATGAAAACTGTGCATAACATTCATGAAAGAAGCACAATCGAGGATGTAGCTAAAGACATTCCTGGAATTTTTGCAATCTTGGAAACAGACAGGTAGAGCACTGGCCACCAAATATGATTGAGATTGAAGGTAAGATTATTGACCAACCCATTGCCATTTTAATAGATTCATGGGAATGTCATAGTTATATTGATCCCAACTTGGTTGAGAGATTTGAGTTAAATAAAAAAACTCATGCTAAATCTTGGTTGGAACAGTTAGCTACCATAACCAAAAGAAGAATCATTGAGATGGTAAAGGGTTGTCCCTTAGATATGAATGGACTCCTTACATTTGAAAATTTGAACATAATACCTCTTGGTTCTTATTATGTACTTATTGGAATAGACTGGTTGGATGCACACCATGTCATTTTAGATTTCCATAACAAGACTCTCATTTGTCTTGATGAGGAAGGAGAACATAAGATAGTAAAAGGAATTCCAAGGCCTATTTCTACAAGGTAGGTTTCAACTATGCAATTAAAATGGTGTTTCCTAAAAGGATGTTAGTTGTATGCAACTCATGTGGATAAACTAGAAAATAATAAATCACCAAACCTAGAAGATTTTCTAGTGTTACAACAATATGCAGTTGTGTTTGAAGAAATACCTAGGTTACCACCCAAAAGAGATATTGACTTCTATATTAACCCAGTAGCTGGATTTTCCCCAATTTCCAAAATACCATATAGAATGAGTACACTTGAGTTGAAAGAGTTACAAATGTAACTTGAAGAATTATTCAATAAGAGGTACATACAACCAAGTGTGACTCCTTGCGGAGCACCGATACTCTTTGTAAATAAGAAATATGGGACATTTAGAGTGTGTATTGACTTTCAGAAATTAAATAAAGTCACAGTGAAGAACAAATATTTTTTGCCCAAAATTGATGACTTGTTTCACACGTTGAAAGGAGAAAAATATACTCTCAGATAGACTTGATATCAAGATATCATCAGGTGAGAATAAAGGATGAATATATCAACATACCTTTTAGAACTCAATATGGTCATTATGAATTTGTAGTACTTCCATTTGGATTATCAAGTGCACCAACTACTTTTATCTGCTTAATGAATGCCTAATTTAGACCATATTTGGATATAAAGTTTGTCATTTTATTTTTAGATGAAATTCTTATTTATTCAAACTTAGTGGATGAGCATGAGGAGCATTTGATATTAGTGCTACATGTGTTAAGGGAGAATCAATTATAATCTAAGCTGATTAAATGCATGATTTTATCAAAAACAAAATCAATATTTGGGACACATCATATCTGAGGAAGGGGTAGAAATGGACCCAATGAGTATCGAAGCTATCATGGGGTGGCATACACCTACAAATGTATCATAGGCAAACTAATTTATGGGACTAGATAGATATTAAAGAAGATTCATAGAAGGTTTTTCAAAAGTAGCACATCCAATTACATCCTTGCAGAAGAAGGGAGCCGAATTTGAATAGACACCCAAGTGTGAATAAAGTTTCCAACAATTGAAGATATTTTTCACCAGTATACCAATTCTCAAAATTGTTTATTCAAACGAGGATTTTGTGGTATGTATAGATGCGTGCAAAGACGGAATTGGCGGTGTACTTATGAAAAATGGGCACGTGGTTTGTTATGAATCCATAAACTTGAATGAACATGAGAAAAATTATGTCACACATGATTTAGAGTTGGATGCTATAGTGCATGCCTTAAAAATGTGGAGACATTATCTCATGGGCATAAAATTTGAATTAAGAATTGATCATAATGGGAAAAAATATTTATTTGAGAAACAAACATTAAATGCAAGATGGCTGGCATTTCAGTGTGAGTTTGATTTTGAACCAAACATATTAAAGGAAAAGAGAATAAGGTTGTAGCTGCACTCAAGAAAAGAGCACATACAATGCATGATACACCCATTAGCATGTGCAAATTAGATTTAAAAACCAAAATGCTTGAAGCTGTTATTCTAGATAAACATTATATTCAAGTAAAATGAGGGCTGCAACATGAAAATTTACAGCAGAAATTTAAAGGATATAGTTTGGAAATGATGGGATTCTTATGAATAACAATAGAATTTACATTCCTAATTTTGTTGAACTAAGGAAGCTAGTAATGAATGAAATTGTTAGGTATAACTCCCGGTTCGATATTATTCCAATGCCAATGCATATATTTATACTTTTCAGGCGGTGGTTGAGATTCCGACCGGCCTATCCATATTCTTACGTAACTGTTCAGCTTCCTGTTCTTTATTTATTTATTTACAATATATAATCCCTACGGATTATATTCTAACAATCCCCCTCTTAATCCAAAGGGGTGTTCATAAGTCCGAGCATGTTTCTGAATCTTTCAAACTTTTCTCGTCCAAGCGCTTTGGTGA
>LPNX010744750.1:236624-313208 GCA_001517045.1 Pseudotsuga menziesii
TGATAGAGGTAGGCATAGTTCTGAACTCTTGCAGATGAACCCTTCAGCTTCAGCAGCTTCCCATCTTCATATCCAGTCATGATGACTTGGTTGTCAGAGGACTTTCTTATTTCTACGATTCCATCAAACATGTGGATGGAATGGCCTCGCTGTCGAATCTCCACCAAGGACAGCAGACTCCTCTGCAACTCTGGAAGATAGAGAACATTCTTCAACAAGAAATTAGGGAATCTAGGCATCTTCAGTTGAATGGTGCCCATTCCCTTTGGTTTAAGACTTGACTTATCTGCAAAGTAAACTATGCCATCTATTATTTCATTAAGTTCTTCAAAACAGTATTTTCTAAATGTCATGTGTGATGTTGCACCAGTATCAAGCAGCCAACAATATTTGTAAGATGAAAGTGAATTCATTTCATTAATTCCAAGATTACAATGTGCAACAATACAATGAGCAGAATCAGAAAATTTACTAGCATCTTGGTTTTTACTGTCATCTTTCTTCTGGTTATGCTTGTCTTTGATGGAGTCCCACGAAGCCCAACACTGATCTGATGTGTGCCCAGTCTTTCCACAATGCTTGCACTGCAAATCTGATCTTTTGGTGAAGTTGTTCTGCCCCCTCTGCCTTTGAAATTTCTTCTTGCTCGTCCTCTCTTGCTGCTTTCTCCTTTGGGATGATCTTTGCCAGAGAGAGTGGCACTAACTCTAGATGCTATAGATTGCATCTTTACAACTGTTAGTGTAATTTACAATAATGAACTTGATATGACAAAGAGAAATAGAAAAAAATAATAACCTTGCAGGTCTACAGTCTCTGCCAAGGTGATTTACAATCTCAACTTCAGGTTTTAAAGACATCTTGGATATTAAAAGACTATTACAACAATAATAAGTCAATACTTTTAGCTAGGAATGAAGAGAGAAATAACTAAGTATATAGAAAGAGGTATGGAATGTCAAAAAGTAAAGGTTGAGCATAGGAATCCAACATGCTTACTTCAACCATATCCAATTTCAAAATGGAAATGGGATGTAGTGACAATAGATTTCGTCACCAAATTTCCCAGGGAAACAAAATAACATGATTCAATCATGGTAGCAGCGAATAAGTTGGAAAAGGATGCACTCTTCATTCCAATCAAGCAAAATCATAAGGAAATTAACATAAAAAAAAATCTATGAAAGATATTTACAGATTACATGGAATACCCCGGGGGCAGTTGTTTCAAATAGAGATTCAAAGTTTACTTCAAATTTTTGAAAATGACTATTTAAAAGAATTGGAACAAAACTGAATATGACTTCAACATATAACTCACAAATAGCTGAGAAGACTGAGAGGGTTAACTAGGTTATTGAAGACATGATCAAAATGTAGGTGGTGTATCAACCATCCAAGTTGGAAGATTACTTATATTTGATAGAGTTCTCTTATAATAATGTATATCATGTTATCTTTAAAGATGAATCCATATATGGAAGAAAATGCAATACCCCAATTAGTTGGGATAATCTAACAAATAGAGTGGTAATTGGGCCAAAATTACTTAAAGAAATGGAAAGTGGATGGTTAAGATCAAAAAAAATTTGAAAACAACATGAGACAAACATAAAAGTTATCTAGACAAAGGCATAGTAGCAACAAAAATAAGAATTGGTGAACCATTTGAAATATTAGCTAGGATAGGGCTAAAGAAAAGTTCCCTAAATATTGTGATGTGTCCTAAGGTAGTGCTCAGATATTGTGGACCATTTGAAATTTTAGCTAGTATAGGGCCTATTTTAGATGAGCTTGCATTTCTTGCCTACATAAGAGTTCATAATGTGTCTTTATTAAAAAAGTATGCACTTTATCCTAACCACATTATTGACTGGGATTTAATTTAGGTGGACTTGGAAGGAGATATGTCGATGCCACTAGTGTGTATCCTACAAAGGAGAGTCACATTGCTATGGAACAAGGTCATCAAGAAGGTAGCGATCTAGTGGACCCGTTACAACCCTGAAGAAGCAACATGGGATCTTAAGGATACTATGCAAGATGCATTCCTGCAATTTTTTTAATTTTTTATATGTACAAAGTGCTTATACGCTCCCAGGACGTCGCATAAATTAAGGGGGAGGGGAATGTAACACGTTGCTTTTTACCCGAATATGTAATGATGTAATTATGTAAATATTGATGAAATGAATAGGATTCAGGCATGAATGGTCTAGTGTGACCAAATTAACAATGTAATTATGTAATTTTTACTTTTAATATGAAAACCATAATTATTATAGGATAAGAAGGAAAAATAAGAGATGGGGGACAACTATAATTCCACAAAAGGGAGAGTGAGAAGGGGTTTGAAGGAAAATATGTCCATAGTGAATTATAATTTAAAGTGCATTATCCTTAACTTGGGTTAATTATCCTAAACTTGGGGATTAGTGGGGAAAAAGGTGAATGGGTGTCACTCGTCTAGTTCTCATCACCCATGTTTACTGCATGGCTAGTCCTTAATTGCATATAATTAATGAGAATCTAGTTCATTCATGGGGTTTTTTGTCATTCATACACAAGCATTCTTCCTGCCATCACTGTAACATCACCTATACCTTATCCCGAAGACATAACCCATACTGTAGTATAGAGTTGTACCAAAAAATGTATGAGTTCTTTGGAGTCCCTACAGGGAGCGTCCCTGGTTGGCCTTCTTGGAGCCTTGGAAGGGAATTGGGGGAAAATATCCTGAGAAACTCTTAACTTATATAAGGGAACCTGAGGGATTGTCAACTCAAATAAGGGAACCCCACTTTTTGGGTTTTGTAGGGTGATGGGGAAGGAGTGCTAACAAATTGGGATAGATGTAGAGTAGAAATTCAACATCTTCTTTTGGATTTGATCCAGATGGAGATCAGTGGCCACCTACCTATTCCACTGGCTCAAAACAATTGTCCATTGTGGCAATTTCCTAGTTATTTTTCTACCGTTTTTTGGGTCCCAAACTTTTGGGGTCGTTTTGAGGCCCTAAACAACATTTTTTGGCAATTCAAGGGTCAAATGGTTGCCATCGCCATACATTTGGCCAACCAAAAGTTGTAAATATTAGATAGACCTTTCCAACGAGCTATCGAATGCCCAAATCGGAGATCGTATGCAAAATTTATGACCCCAGGAAGTTGACTATTCAACTTACCACCTTGGGGTCACAAACTTTATGACGGTTGATCTTCTAGGGTTACATTTTGGAATTTTGGGGTTCTAACCCTCATTATTATTATAAATAGGCCCCTTTGGCCTCATTTTTTATTCAGCTTGGCATGGATGAGCGTAGCAGCCACATCCCTTCCTAGAGATAGCTACCACCATTCTAGCAATTGTATTACAGTCTGTTCTATTTCCGCCATTTAATAGAATATGTGTTTACTGTATATCTGTTATCTTTGAAAAATGTCTGTGATTATGATTCTGTATATGTTCTTTCATTTTGTTCACGCATAAATTCGTATCAGTGGTATCAGAGAAATCTACTCTTTAATTGTTTCTCGACGCATGTCCCCGACAAGGTCCGAGTATAGAGAGTTTGGTCTTGAACTAGTTTCACTTGATCATTCTCTCCATCCCAAATGACCTCCCATGGAAAAATAAAAGAGAGACGATGGAGCAGGAGATCCTATCAAGTCATTGCTCAACAAATCCCTCAAGCAACAGAGGAACGAGATGATGGATAGTTTCGCCCAAATCCTTCTACGAATGCTGGCAGCAGCAAGTGCATCTTCAACGAGCAGCTGGTTCAGGGATGCAACTCCCTTCAAGGTACAAGTTAACTTTGATATTCCTTTATTTCAAGGCAAAATTGATGCAGATTCCCTAGATAATTGGTTGAAAGTTTTAGAAGGGTATTTCTCTATCCACAATTTTTCCAATAGGGAAAATATCACCTTTGCACTCCTTGAGGCAGTCCCCCATGTCCAAAATTGGTGGGGTACTTATTGTGAGAAAAAATCATTAGACGATTCTGGAATGTTTGAAACAAATCCCACTTACGCCTCTTTCATAGATGCCATCAGGGAATAGTATAACCCTGTGGGAGACTATGATGACCAGTACACAAAATGGACCACTCTGCGTCAAGAAAGGGACCAGACGGTGTCGGAGTACACCAACAAATTTCATACCTTGAACACAAAGCTGGGTATCAAGGACTTCGAGTGGCACCTAATTCTGAAATATCACAGTGGTCTACATTGGTACATCCGAACTAAGATGGAATTCCTTGACATCTCTTCACTTGGATCCGCCTATTGGTATGCTGTCAAAATCGAGGAGAAATTTCGACAAAAGAACAAGAGAGACTCTTGACCTGGGAATCCACTGCAGAAGAAAGGCAATGGAAACCCTGGTCCGCAGAACAAAACAAAAGGAAATGACA
The DNA here is from genome assembly GCA_001517045.1 of Pseudotsuga menziesii. Taxonomy (NCBI): domain Eukaryota; kingdom Viridiplantae; phylum Streptophyta; class Pinopsida; order Pinales; family Pinaceae; genus Pseudotsuga; species Pseudotsuga menziesii. The sequence goes on from LPNX010744750.1 coordinate 241,045, forward strand.
ACCGGTCCCTGCCACAAGCAAAGAAGGGGGATGGAAAGACAAAGAAGGACACTGGTAAGTGGTGCGAATTTCATAAAATCCCTTGGCACAACACTGATGAATGTCTCTCAAAGGAGTCATTAGTGGCTGAGATCAAATCTTCAAAATTAGATCCTGATTCTGATTCTGAACCCAATGCCACAGCCACATACAATGGGAGGAAGATCATTGATGCAGACCCTACTGCCACTGTTTCTACCACACAGATTCAACTAGAGGATCCTGAAGAGTTAGTGGCAGAGGAGCGCCTATTCCACTCGTAGATGTGGGTGAAGGGAATGCCTCTACATTTTGTTGTAGAAAATGACAACCAAAAGAACTTGATCTTAGTAGAAGTCGTCAAGAGATTGAAGCTTCCAACAACACCACACCCGCAACCCTATAGCATCAGTTGGCTAATCCAAGGACGAGGTATCCACATTACTCAACAATGCCTCCTACCATATGGCATCAAGACTTTCAAAGATGAGGTACTGTGTGATGTGGCCCCACTTGAAGTCTGTGATGTTCTTTTAGGACAACCATATATGTGGAAGCATCATGTTGTATATGAGTCACGGCCTCGCATCATCATTCTTACTTTGGGAGGAAAACTTTATCGAATACCGGAGACCGTTGCACCGAACAAAGTCTCGCAAGGTAGGAAGATAAGCTCCCACATTAGAAAATTATTCCTCTTCACAATTGGGTCTGAAGGAGAACATAAGATCACAGAGACTTCCACACCCTCTACACAAGGTGTCTCTACTCATCAGACATAAGAAGAAGACAGAGCCATTGTTTCCTCATCTATCCAAGTACCTCTACAATGCAAGGCCACACATTCAAGGTGCTCATCTAGAAACTAATCATCCATACAACAATTACATCCCTCTTGGGATTTCAAAGAAAGGAAGCCTCTTCACTTCAGCAAATGTCGCACCAGGAGATCAACTCAACACACAACTCGAGATATGATACGGGATTCGACGCAATGGAGACCATTTCTTCCTAAGGAGCGAGGATTGATCCAGATGGATATCGGTGGCCACCCACATATTCCACTGGTTCAAAACAATTGTCCATTGTGCCAGTTTCCTAGTTATTTTTCTACGATTTTTTGGGTCCAAAACTTCTGGGGCCGTTTTGAGGCCGTAAACAACATTTTTTGGCGATTCGGGGGCCAAATGGTTTCCATCAAGATGCATTTGGCCGACCAAAATTTGTAAATATTAGATAGACCTTTCCAACGAGCTATTGAATGCCCAAATCGGAGATCGTATGCAAAAGTTATGACCCCAAGAAGTTGACTATTCAACTTACCACCTTGGGGTCGCAAACTTTATGACAGTTCATCTTCTAGGGTCACATTTTGGAATTTTGGGGTTCTCACCCTCATTATTATTATAAATAGGCCCCTTTGGCCTCATTTTGTATTCAGCTTGGCACGGATGAGCGTAGCAGCCACATCTATTCTCATAGATAGCTGCCACCATTCTAGCAATTGTATTACAGTCTATTCTATTTCCACCATTTAATAGAATATGTGTTTACTGTATCTCTGTTATCTTTGCAAAATGTCTGTGATTATGATTCTGTATATGTTCTTTCATTTCGTTCACGCATAAATCCAGATCAGGATTGGTATCCCCAGCTTGGGTGTGGCGTCTGGCATAGAGATAAGTATACCGTAACGCTTAGCATTGAGGGACATCTTTTGTCTGTAGTCAGTTTGATTATATTTTCAGATAGGTTTCCAAGTTTGTATTAAATGTTTTGTGTGTGTGTGTGTGTATTTAATTATTGTCATCATATGATTTAAATGCATAGGATTATTGGCATTGAGTGAATGCATTCATGTAGAAAATGTCTAACATTCTTACATATGATTATATTAATTATGGATGATCATTTATATATTTAATTATGCTGTAAATTTTAATTAAATCAATAGAAAAACAAATTTGAGTATTAGAGGGGATTTCAGTCAACAGTTTGGGTATTCCATGGCCTCAAAAGCAACGTGAGGTCACCAAGTACGTGACACTAGGTGAAAAGTGTGTTGATTTCTATGATTCTTTATTCACCACCAATAATTATATTCTTGTCGTTATATTTTAAGGAACTAATACCTTTCAAACTTCCATCCCCGAAAAGGATGCCATTTTTATTTTGTTCCTTGATTCCTATCTACAAAAATATGCCAAAGCATCCATAACTATGAAATTAATCATGAGCTTACTTCTAACAATCTAGCAGCTCAATATAATAAATATCTCAAGATATATCTTTTTGCTAAAATGGTAGGTTTAGTAGTTCTCCTAAATTATAATAGAAAAATCATTTAAAAGTATAAATAACAAAGAATGAGTGGATATTTTTCTCCCAATCACCACAATCAACATATCCGATGTTTTGAGTTTAAAGATGATATGTAAGAAGAATATTAAAGAGGTTTACAACAAGGTTTAGGGTATTCAATGCATGAATAAATCCAGATATATTATTGAAGAAAATATCTACTAAGAAAATAACAATTCCGTATCATAACACAATGTTTGTCTAAGATGAGCTATTTAGTTATTTGCAATCACTAACAGGTCATTGAAACACTACTAATAAAGTCACATGAAATATGTAAGCTTACAAACTCACCATATAGGATTCTAAATGTAGTGGATATTTCACCTAGCTGCAATATCAAAATCTTATTTATAAATTTCCAACATTATAAAAAATAGATCTAAGAACATGTGGAAATAACAGAGGGGCACTTAACGCAGAGGGTTACAATTTGATACAACTAAGAGGATGGGTCTAGAATCCTTTAGATATACAACTCATTCTTGCTTTTGGAATATTCAGAGAAGCTATTCTTTAATCATCACCTTTGAGGAAAATAATCCTTTTAATCTCAAAATTGTTGACCTATATAAATGAGAAACATATTCCCTTTATAGCCCACTTAGAGAGAAGAGACTAGCATGCTAAATTCCCTATGTTGTTATGGGAGATGGTCTTCATGATAACCAAACTAAAAGGCAATTTTTTGTCACTATCCTCCATAATTTCTTTATTCTCTTGATCTCTTCGGGTTTTTCTGTATACACTTCTATTTGGGTTTTATCTCAATGAAATAAAAAAATTGTGTCAGAATCCATCTATCTAAGCTAGAGGGACACATGGAATGTTTTGATTGGTTTTAACAAGGTTGAATCAGATGGAGCTACCCCACTTGTTGCATCATTGGTAGGTACTTGTCATCGAGATTTCAAATGAAGTGACATGGTGGATCCCTGACAAATCTTAGATATCCCTCACACGTGCAATATGATACAACCTGAAATTATGTGTGAGTGTATGATATTAAAAGGTCCACCTCTCAGGTTTAATCTTGACTATTTATGGGGGGTCTACTTATGCCAATCCTAATCAAATAACCCTTTGCACAGGTTATGTGTAACGTACCCGACCCTGGAACACAACATCAAGGTCGGGTATTCGGGGTTCCTAACAAGGAGAAGGATGAATCTAAGATAGTAACAACTAAATAATACTCTTAAAGTTTAGGATAAATGCCAAACAAATTAAAACTTCTAACACATTCATCCATTAAGGAATATTTCCCTTCCAATGCAACCTAGTTCCCCATTGTACATGTATTGCATTGTAATGAAACATGAATACATTCAGACCAGAACCTCTTCATATGTTGAATAAATGTCATTACACCTATAGGTAGCCTCCCATATCCATCTAATCGGCTAAATAAATTAGACTTTTATCCCTTCATGGAACTACATTTACAATCGTAACCATTCAACATTTTAACATTCCAAGGAGACATGTTTTAAAATCCTAAACATAGAAGATCATATAGAAATAAATTCATAATTCCAAACCCATATCAAATCTGATCCTGTAAAACCAAACACGTCCATACGGTCTGCCCTAATTCCACAAAATACTAGTTTCTAACATCACAGTAAAATCAACATTACTATCTTTCTTTAAAGAAGATTTAAACATTAATGCATATCATATTTAATACATGAAATTACTAGTCTATAAACCCATGTGGAACCTGATACGTTACAACCATACACATCCATATGGAATGTCCAAATATCAGACCCATGATTATTCATAATCCATAAGCAAATAGTCTCATAAAACCTTCATTATATCAACAGTCTATTCTACCTCAAATAACAGATTTATAACACTACTTTAGATCATATTTTCCTCATTAAATGACATCCATAATCCTATGGATTATCTGATCTGGAAAAATCATACATGGCCAATATGTCTATCTTAAAATCATACCTCCTAATAATCATAAATCATGTAAATAAACTAGCTACTAATCGCTAGCCTAATACATCAACATACCTCTTTCGTGAGTTGTCGATTTATCAACATTGGGTTATCCATTCACCATGAGCATATATACAATTTGAAAACATATAATGATAGAGATATATCGACCTCCATGGGAACATGTACAACATCATAGATAAAGAGTATAAATAACATACAATACTTATCTTTTATAGGGGTGCAACTGGCATCAACCAGAAAACTTTCCTCCCAGCCTTAGACACTGCCAAGCCAATTTCCTTTTGCAGGTCACCCCCAAGATGGGGTCGTGGAATTAACATGGTCAAGGACTCATATAATTCGTTCTCTAAATATAAAACTCAATCCCACAACCTGAGCAACACAAACACATGAATTTCTTCCATATGGTTTTCCCCCTCTCCACCCACTTACTCCTCCACCCCACTACCAGGTGAAATGGTAATCCCTTCAGCTTCTAGGTACCTAAGGATATTGAAAAAATGGTAATCCCTTCACCTTCTAGGTCCCTTAGGACAACACCATTAACGCTCAGGATTTATGTGTAGGTCCAGGATAGAGTAAACCAGTAGACATCACAAAACTATACCATACACAAGAAAATATCATTTTGAGACGCCACAACTTAATGCCTCACCTCCTACTTACTCCTCCACCCCACTACCAGGTAAAATGGTAATCCCTTCACCTACTAGGTCCCTCGGGACATCATCATTCACCATCGGGATTTATGTGTAGGATCGGGATAGAGACAAGTAGTGGACACATAGGAACTATACCATAGTTGATAAGGATTACTCCAAACATAACCAGTGTCTCTGTGTTCCAAGCACACAATTCACACACATATCATATCATACATGGGATCCCAAGCTCATAATATCACCCATCTTTCAACAATAATGACATGGAAAACTTGCCTTTCCTCAATGAATTAAAGAATGAATGAAATAGAATAGAATCAATTTGAATCTCTCACCTCAAGTATTCAAATTGAAGGAATATCAATCTCTCCACTATATCACTAAAATCTCCTTACAAGATCTTCATTCCCTGTAATACAATTGGTGTAAAAATGTGTGCACGTTATCATGCCAACTCTCCTTTGACATGTGTGTTCTTGTTAAGAACACTCTCTAGACTGACCAACAAACTCAACCATGAGAGAATGAATGACCTCCTTATCAATTTGAATCCTTTTAGGCTAATTCAAATTGCCTCCAGGAGATTGACTAGAGACCACTAAGAAACAACTCTCAATCATGGAGTGCTCCTCATGACCATTGACTGACCCATTCAAGTTCTCAACAAAGTATCTTGAATCCACTGAGACTAAATCTAAACCACTGACAAAACACTCCTAGACACTAGCTAACTCGAATTTGTCAACACTAAGTCAAACCCACCATAACTGACTCAAATGCCCATAAATTATTCCCATTGCATGAAGGTAACTCAAATTCTTCCTACTGACTTGAATTTTCCCAAATTCACTTCCATGCACTCAGTATAATTCGAACTGAACAAAACATGCTCATATTAACTGAGGATGATTTGAATTCATCTCATTAATTGGAGACTATTGTCTTCAGACACCATTTAACTGAGTACAACTCCCTATTAATCATACTAACTCTAACTGATTGATAGCTACTCAAATTCACTGGAGTACTAGGGTGCATGGATGCATGAGTGCATGGATGCATGAGTGCATGCACATGGTTGCATGAGTACATGTGCATGGTTACATGGGTGCATGTTGCATGGTGTATGGTATATGGTTGCATGGGTGCATGTAAAACATTAATTAGACAAACTAGGACCACCATGGTCCCAAGCTAGAATCCCTTTCATAATCCAATACATTGAAAAAATATCTTATATAACATTTTCCTCCCGTGGGTGGTCCTTGGATATTGTATTAATTCCTCCATTACAGAAAACTCATCCATGGTCTTGGTCATCTCTAGTTCATCCCATAGGTCATGTTCCACCCCTTCAATTTCCTCATGAACAAACTGAGGAATCGTAGATTTATACAACCAATCCACCAAAGCGACCCTTAATTCATCCCTGTTGGCATGCCTACGCCCCACATTCACCTTCTCCCATTCCTCCCCACTCTTCTCCGTCTTTGTAGTCCACCCACACTCCCAATTCTCGGAGAACACATCCTCAAGCTTTGGCAAAACAATATCAACCTCCCACAATATCGTGACCAAGGCCCTCATCATTGGAGCATATAAACATCAAGGAATTGAATGAAATTAGTACCTTTGCTACCGATGAAAACCTTTCCAAGTTTCCATAATTCCTCTCTCATAGTCGTACTCGGGTACGAGTGGCCACCAAAAAGAAGCATGATTTCCAGATCATCACTCCTTTGAGTCATCTTGATCCGTACCCTTCTAATAACTCTCCCAATTATCCCTATACTTCTCTCCTTGTTACCAACAAGTCTCATCATATCACCATTGAGGTGAGTTCCCTCGCCACCTCTCATCATTAATCCATATCCTCTCATCATGTGTTTGCAGTCAACTACACTGAGTGCCATCCAAATGTTCCACCCTTAGCTCATTAACACATGCACGCGGGGCACGACTAGCATACATTTATTAAGGTTTGAAATTTTATATTATTCATCATGTCATGATATATGTACATTATTATGATATATGTCATTATATATGTCTATTTCTAATCAAAATTAAATTATAATGCATGTTTCCTTGTTATAATGTGTTCCATCTCTATCTCTTCCAATAAAAGTTGATAATAACTTAAAACAATTTATATATGATCTTAGCAAGTACATGAGGTAAGTAAAATTTCATAATTTAAATCTTATTTCTAAAACTTCTTGACATTGGATTTGCTTGAATTATATAGTTTTATGTTGACATGTGATTTTTTTTCACTTTTAAGTGGTTTGATCTAAATAAATCGATAAAGAAGATATCAAGAATGGGAAGAGAGAGAGTTATTGTTCAAAGTTTGAAATGAAAAAGTATCTCCATCCAAGTAGTCTTAATCAATATTTCTTATAAAAGATACCATGGGGTCACAAGGATTCCAGAAGAGGAATGGAAATAAAGCAATCAGAGCTGAGAATGACTTGCTTATGGAGAGACCATCCTAGGTGTGGTTGAGTCAGGGAAGAATGCCTTGAAGGATATGATGAAAACCTTTAGGTAAGAGAATGGACAAGTCATGTCCATACATACATAAGAAGGGAAGAGCGAAAGACATAGGGAGAAGACCAAGTCATGGGTGAGGAAAAGGACCAGCCATTAATGAGCGCGATGGTAGGAAAGAGACGAGTTAGAAGTCATAGAAGGTGGCTGACGAGAAGGGCCAAGGTGAAGGTGAAGATTCGACGAGAGGATAGTCGACATAGCTGGCTAGCTAGTTGCGAGCCAAGAAATCAGAGTGTATTCCATTCGAAGGGAATACTGGTAGACGAAAGGTAAGGAGGAGGACTCAGAGTGAAGCTGGTTGAAGGGAATGCCGATGGATGGAAGATGGTGCAACAGGAACATCATAGCAGACGACTAACGAGCAATGGAATATTTTCGATCATGAACCGACCAACCAACGGAAAGGACCTTGTGCAGAAGAGCATCGGCATTTTCGAAGAGTAAATTCCACATTAATGGTGGAAGTTCAGAGTTCCAGTTGTCATAGTGCACCGAGGATAATTCCAGAGGAATCTAGAGGCTTCTAAAATCTTCCTAAGTGGGAAATTAAGGTGATGGAGAAATATTCTAGATAAGCATAAAGGGAGTAGAATCAGGGCCCCCTTTTTTCCTTGGTAAGGAGGCTTCCCCTCTTGGATCTTAAAGTGATATGTTATGATCTTTTGTAACATCCATGGAGCTAAATTGTATGTATCGACTGAGTATGTGAAATGAAGGCTTCACCCTCATTGTAAATCAATACATATAATTTGATTTCAATTATTAATACAAAGCCATCATCCTTGGCATCATGTCATGTTATTTGTGGTGTGTGTTTTCTCTATGTGCACTTTGATCTAGCAGGAAACCGTTGGAAACACAATGCATCAAAGCTCGATTTGTCCATTGAGTAGAGGTGATGTAGAACTTTGTTTCAAGTTGAGGAGAGAAACGACTTAGAGCATGATCCATCTATAGAGTACATGAGACAAACAAACCTAAATGTATGCCTTCTAAACATGTAATTTAACCTTAAACACAATTTTAAACATGTAATTTAACCTTAAACACAATTTTATGTACATTGTTAGATCTCTAATTATTCAGGTTTCTTGGTCTAATTATCAAGGATTGAATCTAACTTCCATTTCCAATTCAAGGATCAAATCTAACATGATCCCTAGATCCAAAATATTAATGTTTATTTCTTTCCTTAAAAAACATGTATTCTTTTGGCACAAAGTTAAATGATATTGGAAATTGATTTTTTGCAAATGAGATTCGTTATAATATAGATTTTACCAAAATTACGTTTACCTTAACGTATTATTGATCCTATCATATGTATACCTTGTCATTCCTATAAGGTGTATTTGGTCAATATCTATACTTGAGACGCTTGGCATTTTATTTGGTATCTATCCATTGGGATGGAAAAGTTACAAACAATGTCAAACCCCAAACACATACATATTCCATCTATGTTATCTATGTTTGTGCATCCTACAGAATTAGTAGGTTCCCCATAGAGATTGGTTCACTACATTTCTTAGTATACATTGTAAAACAAATGAAATATTTGAAAAAGGGGAAAATCCACTCTAAGTAGAATTTGGAACAATAATAATCATTTCTCTTATTTTCTTTATTGTGTGAAGAGGTGCATTTTACAGCCCAGTAGAGGGAGGATGTGTACTTCCTTTCGTGCTTATATTCGACTCAAATAAAAATAAAAAATAAAAGAAAATCATTTGAATATACCAAAAAATTGGTAGACTTGATAAAAATAAAATGAATATCAAAACATAATAAAAAATAGAGCCAATTATAAATTCATAAATGAAGCCGCTTGAGGTTCACATTTCCTCAACACCCTTAAGGTTTCATTTTAAAACTAACTAAATCACTTTTTTTTTTTAAATGAATAAACTTTCTTTCTCATAAAAAAATCTCCGGAGATTAAACACAATTACTATTATCTTTTTCCTTGTGATTAATGTGATAATTTTGGTTAACCCAAATTAAAAATGAAATATTATCTCAAACTAAATCTTTACTATTACAATTACAATCTATTCATTGATGTTCTTATTAATTATTTTGCAAAAACAATTTGCATCAACCATAATTTTTGTTTTACTTGCTTTTAAAACTATTATAGTGCTAAGTTTAAAAATTAATATTAAACCAAGTTTTTAAATATAATATTGTTCTTTAAGTTTAATATTAGATTTATATGATCTCATTTGGGGTGATGTGTAACTCTTTTCGGGCTTATAATTGGCTCAAATAAAAATAAAAATAAATAATTTGAATATACCCAAAAATTGGTCGGCTTGATAAAAATAAATATAAAAAAATAAACATAAAATAGAGCCACTTATAAATTCATATATGAAGTCTGTTGAGGTTCACATTTCCTCAAGAGGCTTAAGATTTTGAAATCTTTATTATTACAATTACAATATATTCATTGATGTTCTTATTAATTATTTGGCAAAAACAAATATAATATTCTTTCTTTAAGTTTAATATTCACTTTATATGATTTCATCTTATTCATTTACCAAATATGTTTCCCGTAATAATAATAATATGGTTTAAGAATGTTTCAAATGGTTAAACAATAAAAAAATTATGGTTTCATAATATTTTTTTAAGGAAATATTTGTTTTTAATTATATTTCTGCTATGAAATTAAAAACAGAGTTATGTTTCATGCATAAATTTATTTGCTTTGGAAAAAATTAATATTTTTTTAAGACAATGTTGATTTTTTAATAAATTTAATAAATGTTTGTTTTTCACATAGTTGTTACGATTTTTTCCTCATTATTACATATCATTAATAAGATTATGCTCTTATTAAAATTTTATATGTACAGGTAAAATTTCCAGAGGTTGTCATTTTCACATTATACCATTTTAAAAAGTAACATGGCATTAAAAATATCAGTTTAAAGCTATAAAAAAAACTGCTTTAGGTTAAATTTAATACTAGATTCTAACTAAGAGGTAGTAGTATTGTGGTTATTTTTCAAACTTTTAAAAATATTGATTTTATTGTAAATCATGCGCAATAATTAATATGCTTCGCCCTAGAGTTCTAAAATTTCACATTTCAAGTCACTATATCACACTAACTACTCAACCTCTTATCATTCACTCAGCACAATCATATACAAAAATACTGAAATCTCATCTAAATACTTTCTCTTAAATCCCTTGTAATAAAGGCTTAATATTTAAACCATAAATATTAAAACATTCAAATATTATAATCATATTCAGACATTACTATCATGTTGAAACTAGAGTTAGGGTTGTTTAAAATGGTTTAAATATATTCTCTATTTGCGCTCATAAAAAAAATATCTACAAATAATATATCAATTCATGATTTATTGCACTCGAAAATATATCAACCAACTATGTAATGTAAATAATACCTCCACTATGTAGATATTATTGTAATGCAAACAAAATATATCAATGTAATGCAAATAATACTTGAGCTATCCAGATAATTGATAAGTAATCATATAATACAAATATTATGTGCGATTTCACTGCAACAATATTATCGTTATCATTTTTAGTGGATGCACACTGTGCAACAATATGGATATGGATTAATACCTAGGGGATACTGATAATTAATGACCTAATACAAACATTACCTTCCCTCTGGACTGCAACAACATTATCATTTTTTATGCTTGCAAAGACTACCAAAATATGCATAAATACATGATCCATCCATTGCAACAATTAATTTGTGGGGATATGGAACTAATTTGCGCAAGTAACAAATTGATTTGCATAGGTTATACGAGTATTAATACAGTGCCATAACAATATGATATTAATTACCACAAATATTACCTGCATAATCAAATATATGAAGTGATACCCCTTCTTGTATCATCCATGGCAGTGTGCAATAATGTGTAGGGATACCCCGTAGTATGACAATCCATAGCAACCTGCCTTTCAATTACACATATTATGTTGAAGACGTGATTTTAAGGACAAAATGAGTGAGTATTGGATTTGATAGAGGAGAAGGGTTTGCACCTCGAGATATTTGATCCCTCTTGGCGCTTGATAGAGCCACCTTTAAGATGGATCTATTCTGGTCTATATTTCTTTTATAGTCCCAAAAATTGATTATGTATCACAAACCTGAAATATCGACTTAAACAACTTTAACAATGAATCCAAAATCCATAACTATCAATCATAGTAACTTTAATATGAATAATTGGACCATGTGTGTTATACTTATTCCTTTCTTATATGGTCCCATCCCTATCGATTTTGTCATTGTGTATTAGGTCCAAACAAAATTAACATTCTTATCGATGAATAACCTATACTCAATTACCATCTTATCATCTACCAAGCTATAAGTTATCTTTGTAGAACAACATAGCATGATATAAAGGACCAAGTTTTACTCATGTTGATCATGTGGAATCAATTTTAGAAAGGAAAATTAGGCATGATATGAATTTGAAGAAATTATGAATCTTGAGATGTTTCCCAATAACCCTCACACGAGAAACAAAAGATGATCCCTTTCACCCTTTCATATATTTGATGGCGTGTAATAGGAATTAATTCAAAATAAATGAGTACATGAAAATCATAAACGATGGTGATTCTTTGAATCTAGATTTTTTTTTGAATCATAAACGATGGTGATTCTTTGAATCTAGATTTTTTCTTTGAATCTAGATTTTTGAATCTAGATCTAGGTGTCAAAGTTTGAGATATTATATACAACATAGAATCAATCATACTTTTCTCTTTATTGAGTATATATGTATCTATCAACTTAGAATGGGTTACACGTAGAATTGCATTTAAAGTTTTCAAGTATTTGACCAAACAAGATAAAGAGGGAGGATGAAAACCAATGGATATAAAAGAAAAATAAATTATGATGTAACCTCAAAAAAAAAATATCGATATAGAAATCCATAAGGGAAATTAATCTTATAAAAAATAATTTAGATTCTTACTAAATTTAAATTAATTAGAACATGAAACTAGTTCTATAAATAACTTTGATAATTTAACAAAGAGGAGTAAAATTTTCAAAAGACACTTTGTTAGTTGGTCAAAGAGATTCATCTCCTTTTTCATATTGGAAAATAAGACATAATAAAATTTTCAAAAACATTTTGTTAGTTGGTCAAAGAGATTCATCTCCTTTGTCATAATGGAAAATAAGATATAATAGAACTTAACAAAAGGGTGTGTATACAATATGAAATAGTACATTAATGAATGATGAAGAAACTAGATTTGAAATTATTATAATTAATTGATAATGAATGGCCAATGGTCAATGGGGGTTTATGTATTTTTTCATAAAAATGGAGGAAATTTTTTTCTTTAGATATTTTAACTTGAAAATTTACATTTTATTTTAAAGGAGATGTTTACGAAAATAGTAAAGGAATTATTATTATTATTATTATTATTATTATTATTATTATTATTTCCTAGGAAATATATCTTAATGAAATCTCTTAGGCACTTCCCGTTATTTTAAAGATGGTACCTAGGGTAAACCCTAGACTTTTTAGGGCATAACGTTAGGTCAACAACTATGTGAATATTTCATACACAACTTCTTTACAATTGGCTTACTAAGAACAAACATTTCACAGAATGAGATTTGAACCCAATTGTGGAAGGTGACTTTCCTAAAAACCACTAGAGTTACACTCAACTAAATTCTTAATTATTTATGTTAATATTATAGATGTTTTACAACATTTCTTCTAACACAAATCTATTCTAACCTATTGTGATTGAAGTGTATTGCAATTGGACAATGACTCTACACAACTAAGCATATGAAAGATATATTGTTTCCCCTTATCTTATGTAATTGTAATTTGACTAAATCACATAAGCCTATCACACGTGCATGTTTCTCTTACACAAGTTACACTATGACTAGGAAGATGATAGTGACCCATAAATAATATGGTATTTAAAATAACAATAATGATAATAGGGTGATCATGTTAGTTAAAGATATCTCTAGTAAACCCATTGGTATACACTAGTGGAACTAACCCCTTGACCTAAAATAATGTATGAGGCATTTTCAACCCTTGAGAAGAAGAGTTTATTCCATGTACCCAAAAGCTATAATAAAAAATTCATGTACTTATATGAACTCTTATGAATGTGTGTGCTTATATGATGCAGGAGCATCGAGACAAAGTCATATGTTTGCTGAATAAGTTGTCAATGTTGTTTTTACATTTCCATGTAATCAAATTCTAGAAGGGTAGGGTTAGTTATTAGGATTTATTTTGATTGTAATAACTGGCAGTTTGCCACTATTGTCCTCAAATCTTGTAAGAGGTTGCTCAAGGATAAGTTAGTTCTAGATTTCCTTTCTTAGGGGTTCAAATCTTTCTATTCAGATCTGATAGGTTGATGAAGCTCTATGTAAATGTAGTTGATCTAATGTATAAGCAATGCATAGGGGAAGGATAATAGAGAGTATGTAAGTGTGTTGGTTCATTAAATGAAGAACAGAGTTTTAAAATCTCTGCGTGTGCTTTCATATATTTGATGTCTTCCTTTAATAACCTGAAAACATGATTTTAAGCTCTATGTGTCTATGTGTGTGTGCGATTTGATGGTTCGACAAAACATTGAAGAATCCCCAATAACATAGAGTCATTTCCGCATCACGAATTAATCATTCCATGGATTAATTCGAATGTCATAGTATAATCGCAGAATCTGTGAAATTCAATAGATCAACGATTGTGGTTAATTTCCGCAAAGGAGAAGTGAAGATATGCAAGTGTGAAGGAGAGATCCGCAACCAGCAACCGATCGATGGTTAGAAGTGAGGCTGCAAAGAATCGACAAGTCAAAAAAATAAAATTGCGAAAGCCAACTTTGGAAAAGTTGGAAGGAGGACCTGCATTCCGCAATCTGCATGCGGAAAGGACCGTTGCGGCTACAAAGTTGTGGAATTTCGATTGTGGAAGTTGATGAATCCACAATCTGTAATCCAAAAATTGCAGAAAAGATCCTTGTGGAAAAGGCCTTGCGGAACGAATCTTACGGAAAGAGTCTTGCAGAAAGACAGTTGCGGAAGACTCAGTTGCAGAAGGATTGAGCTGTGGAAACTCAATATTGCAGAAAGGTGGAGTTGCGAAAGGACTTAGTTGCGGAAGGGAAGAATTGTGGAATAAATATTGTGAAATAGGATTTTGATCAGTATTGAGGCTGATTAAGAGAAATTTAGGTCTGCTAGTCTTCATTTTCCATCAGTTTTGGTATCAGAGCTTATTGTAACCTGTAGAAGAATAATGCAGAGACAGAGACGCACATGTGGAATTCTTATAGGACATGGTTGAGGAAGACAAAATATGGAGACAGACACCCAAATGAAATTAAGATAACTCCAGGACATAATGGAAGCTATGGAGTGAAAGAAATCAGAGAATACAGACACTAGTGATGAAGAAGAATCCTTTGAATTCAAGCAAGAGGAGGTTGTTGAAGAAGTAAAAGTGATGAAGATGTTGATGAGGGCTAGTAACAGACACAGAGTTGAAGTCCCTATGTATGAAGGTAATATTAATGTTGAAGAACTCATGGACTGGATCAATGCTTTAAATAAGTATTTTGACTTTGAAGAAATTGAAGATAAAAAGAAGGTGAGATATGCAGTGACCAAACTAAAAGGACATACAACTATCTGGTGGGATGAACTCCAGATTCACAGAGAAAGACTCAGGTAAGTCTAAAATTCATTCTTGGGATAAAATGTTGTATAAAATTAAGATTCAATTTATGCCTAAGGATTATCAGTTGAATCTCATTAGACAACTAAAAAACCTTAGACAGAAAGGTAAGTCTGTTAAAGAATATACTGAAGAGTTATTTAAGTTGATTATTAGAGCTAGACAGACACAAGAAGACATAGAAAGAGTGGCCAAATATATAAATGGACAGATATTTGAGATAGAAGATGATATTAGTTTTCTGAATTTGAAGATTGTTGAAGATGCTTATCAGTCATCCTTAAGGGTAGAAGAAAATCTACTAAGAAGACATAACCAGAAGAATCAAGGGAGAGGTTCAGTTAGAGGATCTCCAAACAGACGAGGTAAGTTTCATACCTCTAAGGATGATGCAGAAGGATCGAGTATCCGCACACCCCAAAGAGGATGATTCAGGGGAGGTAGAGGCAGAGGAAGAAATAAAGAAGTGAAATGCTATACATGTGGAGAAATTGGACACATTTCATGGGAGTGTCCAAGGAATAAACTTGCAGCTCAGAAGAATGCAAATATTGTTGAAGCTCATGAGGAATCCAATGAAGAAAAAAGGTAAATAATCCTCCTGAGGAAGGAGAATCTCTTATGCTAAAAACATTTTTGGTAAAGACGGAGAAGAAAGTGCATGAACCATCCCAGAGAAAGAATCTATTCAGGACTAAATGCAATTCACAATTTAAATGTTGTAAAATGGTCATTGATAGTGGTAGTAGAGATAATTTGGTCTCCACAGAGATGGTAGAAAATTTGGGATTGGAGAGGATGAAACATCCGGCTCCTTATAAAGTGTCCTGGTTATAGAAAGGACATCAAATCTTAGTGAATGAACAGTGCAATGTGGAGTTTCAAATTGGTACTTATAAATATGTGGTGTTATGTGATATAATTCCTATGGATGTGTACCATATACTCTTAGGGAGGTCATGGCAATATGACAGAAAATTTGTTCATGATGGGAGAAAGAACACTTATTCTCTTGAAAAGGATGGAAAAAGACATACATTGTTATTAAATTGAGCACATAGATTTGTGGACAAACACACAACTCACAGGATAGATCACACAATTTACTCAGTTATTGAAGAATGAAACAGTGCAAAAATGGCTTGCAGCTATGAATGCTTTTCATTAATCAAAGAGTAATTAGATAGATAATTACAATGAAGTACAATGGCTTTAATAGCCACAAGCAATTCGAATCCACATGAGGAAATTCGAATTGATTAGACTCTACTTGACTATAGGTAACTAAGACCTTGTCTAAATCACTATCGGAGGACTCAATAGTTAAATAACCTTGTCTAAACCATAACCGAAGTTCATCGGAGTTATAAAACACAACTAAAGTGTTACAGTCAGTGTTGACTAAGGCTAACTGACTGTGGTAGGTGAGAAATGCACCCCTCCTGAGTTCAGTCAAGTAAACCTAGCGCTAACTGAATGTAGAGTACTAGAACTGAATGTAACTGACTCCTAACTTAACTTAACGAGTCATCAACTGAACTGAACTGACCTTGGTTGGTTTTGGCACTCCTAGTGGCTCCTAAATTGTAGGGATTGGTCTAGGAGGCTCCTAAACTGATGCAATCAAGTGCAATCAGTGGCAGAGAACCTCAATTAGTGTTCCCCACACTTTAGTAACTGAAACATGTGCCCCAATTAGGTCAGGTGGACCCAATGGTGTTAATGACTATAAATAGACTGGATGGACTCCCGATTTAGACATGATTCCCGATTTAGACATATGACCAAATTGGACAAGGGAGGATTAATAATCCTAACACCCCCCCTAAATGCTAACTTGGAAAATCTGTGGGCCCTTGTAACTAATACCATAGGTCACCCATTACATCAAGTAAAGTAAAGTAACTGCTCAAAAACAAGGTGTTGGGGAAAAACCACATGGGAAAAAAATCCCCCCCCTCTAATTAAGCAGGTAGAATCAGGATCAATCTGGTTCTTCTATGCAAAAGTATCCTGGGGCATGGCATGTGAACCTCTCCATCATTATGTCTGGAGGAATCTTCCTCTTTGGAAGAAGAATGATATGCTCAACTAAATCACAAATATAGACAGCTGTCGGATGAAGACTGGATCCATGTAGAGCAACTGAAGTCAAATGATAAGTGAGAAAAGGTTCTTGAGGATGTGAGGAACACTCAAGAAACTGATATGTTGCAAGAATGAACAGAAAACCATGAGTGGTAAGAACAGCCTCAAGTGTTACGAGAAAGTGTCTAGGCGGATGCAGAAAATCTTCCTCTTTACTAGTTCTGTGAGGAGATGAGCATGTGATCAATGGTAGAGAAGCACTGGGATTGTTGAGAGCGAATGATTGAGATCCATAGTATGATATAGCTTCTGAAATATCTAATGAATCACATAATAAAATATCAGAAACCTCATATGAGGAAACTAACACCAAATCCCCATCAGCAGTTTTGAAGAGAAAGTGCGGTACTTGATTTTTCACACCGGAATTGGTGAGAGCAGATACAAGCATGAATGAAAGCTCTTGGATTTTAAAATATGAACCAAATAATATCAGATCAGAAAGTAAATCAGATCTAAATAGGTTCAAAACAGATCCAAAACTGTGAAATGGAATCAAATCCCCAGCAGCAGTTTTGTAGGAGACTTGCGGTACTTGTTTCTTCACACCGTTGATGAGAACAGCTACAAGCAGTACTAAAAGATTATGAATTTGATATATTAAAAAAAAATATATCATATCAGATCTAAATAAGATCATATCAGATCCAATAAGGTTAATATCATATTCAAATAAATGGTTAACCAAGACAGTGGATGCACAGCTTACTTCTTCTTCAAAATTCTGATTTTTGGTGCATGCAATCCTACAGGAATTTGCTGGAAAATATAGATCATGGGGAGAAAATGGATCACTCTGGTAATCTGATATTTCTTCCAAAATATCCAAGGTATCACATATTTGCACACTATCAGCAACATTAGAGGGAGAAAAATCAAATTTCTCTTCACTTTCGGAAGCAATTACTAGTAAATTTTGCACATAATTTAAAGGAAAATCACCGGTGAATGTTTGCATGGAAGTGCAGCAGTATTTTTCTTCAATATCAGAGATTAGAATGTCTTCTTCTGTTTCAGCAATATGAGGAGATGAGATATCAGAGATCTCATAAACTTCCGGAGCATCAGGAGAAGGAGTTATTGCATGGAGACTGTCTTCAATTCGAATTGACTCTGTAGAAGCTTCTGCTTCTTATTATCTTGAACAACTTCATTAGAGAGAGTGGAGGATGAGAATTTTGGATCAAGAGTGCTTATGGTGATGGATATTCTCTCCAAAATGCTATTATGATCCTCATCAATCACTCCAAAGGTTCTGTCCAATCTTGTCCAGAGTTCCTTCAGGCCTTCAGTAGATCTACTGAGGTAGCGCAAGCTACGAGAAAGACCCGTTGCTATTGTTCCAAAAGCTCCATCACTTTTATTAAGCCAGCCAATCTCACTAAAACACTCTTTACTGAGTCCAGTAGACACCTGACAGAGACCTTGTCTCATCAGAGATGAAATCATCTTCTTCTTCCATTCTGGATAGTTTGAGGACAGGGTGAGAAGAGGAACTGATGAATCCATTCGAAGTTGTACCTGCAAAAAACACAAAAGGGGCATCGTAAGGTCGACAACCTGCACCTTTAAGGTTTTCATCACACCCAACATAGTTGATCAATATTGATCAACAATTCCTTTACTTGGGGTATTAAGTGGTAAACCTTCTACTTCTGGTGCAGAGCTAGAAGGAGCAATTTTCCTCAAAAATGATCCAGTAGGAGATCTCAGGAGGAGAAGTGCCTTGTCCACCGAGGCTCTGATACCATATTAAATTGAGCACATAGATCTATGGGAAAACACATAACTCATAGGATAGATCACACAATTTACTCAGTTATTGAAGAATGGAACAGTGCAAAAATGGCTTGCAGCTGTGAATGCTTTTCATTAATCAAAGAGTAATTAGATAGATAATTACAATGAAGTACAATGGATTTAATAGCCACAAGCAATTCGAATCCACATGAGGAAATTCGAATTGATTAGACTCTACTTGATTGTAGGTAACTAAGAACTTGTCTAAATCACTATTGGAGGACTCAATAGTTAACTGACCTTGTCTAAACCATAACCGGAGTTCATCGTAGTTCTAAAACACAAATCAAGTGTTACATTCAGTGTTGACTAAGGCTAACTGACTATGGTCGGTGAGAAATGCGCCCCTCCTGAGTTCAGTCAAGTAAACCTAGCGCTAACTTAATGTAGATGACTAGAACTGAATGTAACTGACTCCTAACTTAGCTTAACCAGTCATCAACTGAACTGAACTGACCTTGGTTGGTTTCAACACTCCCAGTGGCTCCTAAATTGTAGGAATTGGTCTAGTAGGATCCTAAACTGATGCAATCATGTGCAATCAATGGCAGTGAGCCTCAATTAGTGTTCCCCACACTTTAGTAACTAAAGCATGTGCCCCAATTAGGTCAAGTGGACCCAATGGTGTTAATGACTATAAATAGACTGGATGGACTCCCGATTTAGACATGACTCCCGATTTAGACATATGACCAAATTGGACAAGGGAGGATTAATAATCCTAACAATTGTCACCATTGGAGGATGAAGCAGTTACATAAAGTTTAGGGTCAAATATTTTGCTGATGACTTGGAAGGAACTATTACAAGAGGTTAAGAAGGAGGATGAGATACATTTTTCTCTTGTTGGTAAGCCAAAGGTAATTTTAACTTCTACAAATTTAGATGATTTTCCTACTGAAGTTAGAATTTTGCTTGATGAATATGCTGATATTATTGTGGATGAATTTCCAAATGCTTTACCGCATGTGAGATGTATTAGTCATCATATTGACTTGATACCTGGTGCAAGTTTACCTAATAAGGAAGCATACAGATCAACTCCTCAAGAGAATGAAGAAATCAAGCAACATGTTCATGGGATAAAGGATTGGTGAAAGAGAGTTTGAGTCCTTGTGCAATACCCACTGTGCTTAGCCCAAAGAAGGATGGTGAATGGTGAACGTGCACTAACTCTAGAGCAATTAATAAGATCACTATCAGGTACAGATTTTCTTTACCCCATATTGATGATTTGATGGATTGTTTGAGTGGTTCAAATTCTTTTTCAAAGATAGATTTGAAAAGTGTTTATCATCAAATAAGAATAAGAGAAGGGGATGAATGGAAAAATGAATTCAAGACTAATGATGGATTGTATGAATGGTTAATAATGCCATTTGGGATTACTAATGAACCTAGTACTTTTATGACATTGATGAATGAGATCTTGAAGGAACACACTGAAAAATTTGTGATAGTGTATCTAGATGATATTCTGATTTTTAGTTAGAATAGAGAAAAACATTTCAGACATCTTAAGATGGTGTTCATAACCTTACAAAAGGAGAAGCTGCTGATAAATTTGAAAAAGTGTATTTTCCTGAAGAAAGTGCTGATGTATTTAGGATTCGTAGTTTCAGAAGAAGGTTTGAAGATGGATCCAGATAAGGTGAAAGCAATTTTAAGTTGGCGAGTTCCCAGGAGTGCGTATGAGGTAAGAATTTTTCATGGACTTGCAAGCTTTTATAGAAAATTCATTAGGAATTTTAGTCAAATTTGTGCACCTATAATAGACACTTTCAGGGAAAGTAGACAACCTTTCAAGTGGACAGAAGAAGCTGACAGAAATTTTAAATTGTTGAAGAAAAAGATCACTGAGAATCTTGTTCTAGCTTTGCGAAGTTTTGATAAGGTTTTTCAGGTAGAGGTAGATGCTAGTGGGACAACAATAGGGGGTGTTCTAAGTCAAGAAGAAAGACCAGTAGCATACTTCAGTGACAAGTTGAGTGAGGAAAAATAGAAGTATTCCTCATATGACAAATAATTATATGTTGTTGTGCAAGCTCTCAAGAAATGGAGACATTACTTGATGCCTAAAGAGTTTGTATTATATTATGATAATCATGCTTTATAGTTTATAAATAGTCAGCCTAAATTGAATCAGAAGCATGCTAAGTGGGTGGATTTTTTATAGAAATTTACCTTTGTGACCATGCATAAAATTGGAAAATCTAATAAAGTTGTTGATGCTTTAAGCATAGTAAAGTTTTCTCTTGCAGGAGATTAAGGTTGGTACTTTGGGATTTAAAAATTTGATCGATATGTATTAGGAAGATATGGATTTCAAATATGTATATGCAACCTATGAGAATCCAGTTACCCAGAATAGAAGTAAATGGTTAGACTACATGTTATAGGAAGGATTTCCATTCAAAAATAGTAAGTTATGTATTCCAAAGTGTTCTATGAGAGAAAATTTGATACAGGAGAAACATAGTGGAGGTTTGTCTGGACATTTTGGACCAGATAAAACATTTTCTCCGGTGAATACTTTCTATTTTTTATCAAGAATGTAGCATGATGTAAAAAAATTTGTTGAAAAATAGAGGATATGTCAACATGCTAAAGGGAGAAGACAAAATACTGGACTATATCAACCCCTACCTATTCCAACTAGGCCTTAAGATTACATCAGTATGGATTTTGTTATGGGATTTCCTAGAACTCAAAGGGGAAATGATTCTATTTATGTTGTAGTGGATATGTTTTTAAAAATGGGTCATTTATTGCTTGTAAGAAGAACAATGATGCAACAAATATTTCTAACTTATTCTTTTCAGAAATTGTGAAGTTGCATGGTTTACCTTTAAGCATTGTGTCTGACAGGGATACTAAATTTGTTGGTCATTTTTGGAGAACTCTATGGAAGAAGTTGGGTACAATCTCATTTTTAGATTTTCTTATCATCCTCAGACCAATGTCAGACTGAAGTGGTAAATAGTATTTTGGGAAACACACTAAGAAGTCTTGTGTATGAAAATCCGAAGCAGTGAGACTTAGCTCTTACGCAAGATAAGTTTTCTTATAATGATTCACCTAACATAAGTACATGTATTAGTCCTCTTTAGATTGTATATGGAATGAACCTAAGAGGAGTATCTGAACTTAGAAATTTGGGAGTACAGGAAAGAAGTGCAGATGGTGAAAATTTTGCATCTAGTATGCATGAGATACAAGAGGATGTGAAGAAAAATTACAGGAAAGTGCGGGAAAATACAAACAGAGAGCAGATATGAAAAGACAGGAAGTTAATTTTTAGGTTGGAGATTTAATAATGGCCTATATTAGGAAAGAAAGGCTTCCTAAAGGAACCTACAATAAATTGAAACTTAAAAATATTGGACCTTGTAAAATTCTAAGGAAGTTTTAAGCAAATGCCTACAAAATAGAACTTTCGTCTGATCTTCATATTTCTCCTTTTTTTAATGTTTCAGGTATATATCCTTTTAAATATCCAGGTGTTCATGCAGAAGAAACAACTTCAAGTGGAGATGATTCCTCTATAGATTGGTAAGGACAGTTATCAAAGAAGGAACAACCCCAAATTGAAGCTATCCTTAACAAAAGGATTTCAAGGAGTACCATAGACAAGGATTATTTTCAGTATTTATTCAAGTGGAAGGATCAACCTTTTAAAGATGTCGCATGGATGACAAAACTGGAGATTTCCAAGTACCATGTACACCCTGAAGACTGATTGAAGAATTCTTTTCTTCCCCTCGAGTATGATGTAGGAGCATCAAGACAAAGTCCTATGTCTGTTGAATAAGAAGTCAACGATATTTTTACATTTCCATGTAATCAAATTCTAGAAGGATAGGGTTAGTGTTGGGTCCTGGAATAACTCCTTTTTGACCACACCAATTATATCTTTTTTCCTTGTCCTACTTCATTTCCATACACTAGATAGATGTTTTTCCTTAAGTTGAGCATAAATCCTTACAGGTATGATTTATTATTGCCTTATTCTATTAATGCCTAAGATTGTTATGGTTATAACTCTATCTATTTAATTGCGCTAATATGTATTGATTTCATAAAGATAGTTCCAAGCCTTGAGGAACACAGGTGTAGAAGACCGCTTAGTATGGAGAAGAAAGGGATATTTGGTACCAGCTGTTACTCAGTCCCAATTCCATACGTTGAATGGAAACAGTGTGATCATCTCTCCATGTGGTAGCTGCAACAGAATTCAGCTGCAACAACGCTCCACTACATAGGGCATCACTGCAACAGAATGAGCATTTCTCATCCAATTGATTCTGTTGATCCATTAACATCCAGAGTAACAATACTCCCTATATTCCATATCTTCATTCAATTCTATTCACGGCTCTAACTGCTTGTTGTATCAAGGCAGCTTGAAGATTGTAGATCTTCATGGCTTCTCGATATTAGTGGATTGGGATTATGTTATTCATGTATAAATATTGGGAGGCGATATGAGCTTGGGGTTGGTTTTGAATTGATATTAGACTGTGTAAGCTGTAACTGTGAACTACGATTTTTTTAATACAAGGAGCAGAATTCTTCATGTCCTTGTGTTTTAATTCGTGTTAGTTCACGACGTCTCTATCCAAAGGATGGGATCGCCTTCCCACAAAGATTGTTGATTTAAGTAGATATTTAGTTTATTTATGTTGTGTTGTTTGGAATTACAGTAGATGCATTTTATAGTGAGATGCAACAATGATGATTGATGATGGAATTTTCCTTTGATAGTTAATGAGTGCATTCTAATTAGCTGCAACTGTGTGGTGTGACAGTCAACTGTTTATGATAGTTTCTCTTTATGCAAGTGTACCAATTAGTTGTTACAGTCAAGCTCAACTCTAGCTTATTTTTGTTATTTGCCTTTCTTGGAGTTTATTGAATTAGTCATATTATGATTGCAATTGGTGTGATTTCTTACTGTCATTTATAATTTTCATCTTAGATAATTTAGACAGATCTTAGTTGATTCCTAGTAGTCTAATATCTTCATAGTTTACTTTCTGCAAAAGTATGTCTAGCTTAATTCTTTGTAGATCGGTGATTGTAGGAAAGTAAATGCATTTATGAATTCTTAGATGGATAAAACAGATTAGCCTTATCCATGAGAAGGGTTTTACTGAGCAGACAGGTAGGATAATTCATTTTTCATTCATTCAATCAACTAAGTAAGTGTTTATGCATAAATTGTGCTAATTATCTTTGAAACAAAAATACTTCCTTGGGTTGACAATTCATATTAAGAATTTTGTGTGTTAGTTGTAATTGATTAGCATATAGGGTGACCAACATTTTGGTGCCATTGCCGGGGAAGGTAATTGATTAGACACAATAGTAGTTGAATTTATTCATTTTTCTTTAGCAGTTTTTAAACTTGCATGATTTTTTAGGTTGCATGAATACACGGAGAACACAACGAGATATTCCCATAATTCCCCAAAATACTAACTTGACAGGTGGTTGAGATCGTGGTGGTAGCCCAGCATTAGGGAGAAGGATGTTCATTGATGATTTAGTAAGCAAGGTTGATTCTTCTACTGGAGCTCGAGATCAAGGACCGTCATCTGTTAGAAGAAGCTTTGTCTCTCCTAGGTTGGAAGCATCCGTGTCAAACGTAGAGGAGACAGTAGAAGCTGCGACACCATATTGTGTCCCCGAGGAAGGAATTCCAAGAGATAGGGATATTTCTATGGGAGCAGGTGGACCAGAGGTGGTTTACCATATTGACAGAAAGGAGGTTACAAACAAGGAGTGGTTACAGCTTTAGCAGGAGTTGGAAAATTATAGGAAGCGAAGTCAGGAGGAGGAAGAGGAAAACATTAATAACGAACATCATCCTAATGATCGTGAAGAAGGGGTAGGGGATAACCATTAGAATGATGGTGACCTCCAGCATGAGGAGACTATCACCACGGTTAATTTCCCCATTCGACAACCAATTGGACCGCCCCCCATGAAGAATATCTGACCATTAATACTACCACGCTTTCATGGGAAAGCGAAAGAGGATCCAGATGAGTTCCTCTTTGAATTTGACATCCTTTGTCAAAGCTACAATTACACCTCTAGTGAACAAAAGCTGAAACTTTTCCCTGCCACTTTAAAGGGCAACACTTTGCGCTGGTTTATGAGCTTGGGTGGTGAGACTATTGCCACTTGGGAACAAATGAAACATGTGTTCCTTGGAAAAAATCAAGAGTAATGTAGGAATAAAGATAAAAGAGAAGAATTGTTTAAGATGATCCAGAAATATGAAGAGAGTTTGGAGGACTTTGTGGAAATACTTTTGTATAATGTACAGAGGGCAGGAAAAACTGACATGGGGAAATATGTGCTAAAAATTATCTTACTATGTGGAATCAGAGAAGATTTCCTGGACATGTTGAATTTGTTGGGCAAGGGAATATCTAAAAATAACCCTTTGAGGATATTCTCGAATTATGTCGAAGATATTCGAGAGGATACTCCATAACCAACAATCAGGATAAAGGACTAGACCAAGATGTCTTCACTAGAACACATAAGTCATCTAATGGAGGAACCACTCAGGAAGAAATAGGAATCCTTCTTGAAAATTTTAAGAAAGAAATGATGAGCTCCATCTTCTAAGAAATGGACGTCCTAAGAGCAAAGCAGAGGAAAATAGTAGAAGATTTGGCACTTGGTGTATTCTGTCCCAGATGTAAGAAGAAGCACCCACTAAGGAAATGTCTGCTCAACAAGGTGGAGGTGTGTCAGATATATGAATTGGATCATGATACTAAGTAATTTCATTCACTACCCAAAGTTAAAGCATTTATGTAGGCATCTACTTCAGATGTGGAGAAAGCTTACTCCATTCCTCAAAAGAAGCCTTGGCAGCCTCAGAATCAAGGTAAGAATCCAGACCCATTACCTTTTTGGAATAATATGAATACACAATTCCCTTCTCATTATTATAACAAACAATGTCATCCATCTCAAACCTCTATGCAAAATCCTAACTTTTGGACACCCTAGACACAACAATCAAACCAACAAGCCCCTTTGTCTCCTAGTTGGAGAAATTCCTACCCAAGAAATTAGTTTCCTCATTACCAACCTCCTCATCAACAGTTTCCTCCCCAACAGTACCCTCCTCAGCAGTACCCTCACCAAAAGTATCAACAGCCGCAATTGCAACTCCAAAACAACGTTGAACCAATGAACATACCCCTACAACCAAATATTCCTACCCATCCTAACCCTAACCTGAATAATAAAGTAGTTCATCAATTTGAGACTGCCAACATGCTTGCTTACTCTATTACCCCAGTTCCATGCAATGCCATACACCTACGATAAGGGAGAGTAGTGGAGACCTTAGTCATTGAAGATGTTCCATATTCTATGATTGAAGCAAGAATGAATCAACAATATCCATTTAATACAACAATCCCTATCATTGAGGATGCCGAGAGTCCTACTGAAATACCAGCTAAAACACGAGAAGAAACACTTATTGAAACACATCCTATACAACCAATAAGAGAACCACCATATCCTGAACGACTGATACTACAAAAGATAGTGGAACAACCTTAGTTTAATCTCTTAGGTGAATTAAAGAATTTATATGTCAAAATTTCACTGTTACAAGCCCTTCATGACGTTCCCACCTATGCCAAAATAGTTAGAGATCTGTGTGTAAGAAAATTAGGGAGAAAGCGTAGGGATCCTCCCACTGTCCATGTTATAGGAAAACTCTCTGAATTAATAATGGGAAAAACTCTCTTAGGTAAGTATGATGATCCTAGAAACCCTACTGTTACAGTACACATTGGACACACTCAGATACCTAATGTTTTGGTATATTTAGGTGCAACTATCAATGTTATGACCATCGAAACTATGAAAAAACTTGGGCTCGCTAATCTTCGGCCAACCCCTACTATATTAGAAATTGCTGACAGGTCCACAATCAAACCTAAGGGAATCCTATATGACCTCGTTGTCTCTGTCGATTCGTGGGAGTACCCTGCTGACTTCTTGGTTTTGTAACTGAAGTCGCAGCTAGGGGGACATCCGCTAATCTTGGGAAGACCTTGGTTAGCCACAAAAGATGCTTGCATCAACGGTCAGTCGAGGTTCATGACCATTTCATATGGGATTGATACTAAAAGCCTGACTTTATACCCTCCATCTCAACCCAGCTTAGAAGTTGAAACTCCACTGTGGATGGATCTGGAGGAAGAAGAAGGAATTCAGTCATTATTAACGATAGTGGAAGCCTGAACTTTTAAGGGACACTATTAAAAGTTTCATTAGTGAGCCCAAATTTGTCAATAAACATGTTTATCAAATTCTGAACAATACTTTAGGTGAAGAAGAATAAGAAAATCTAATAGAAGAGACCCTAGTCAGTGATGCCAACATAATTCCAGTACTTAAAAACTCGAAAAGCATTCCAGTAGAAATAGAGCCGAGAAAAAAATTGAACATTAATCCAAATATCGCTACTAATGAGTTGGAACGCCTAATAACTCTGCTGAAACAACACAAGGGAGATTTTGCTTGTAAGTAC
Source organism: Pseudotsuga menziesii (assembly GCA_001517045.1). Classification (NCBI taxonomy): domain Eukaryota; kingdom Viridiplantae; phylum Streptophyta; class Pinopsida; order Pinales; family Pinaceae; genus Pseudotsuga; species Pseudotsuga menziesii. Next base: position 268,920 of record LPNX010744750.1, read on the forward strand.
ACAGATATGAAGGGTATCCCTTTTAATCTGTGTACCCATCACATTTACATCAAAAGCGACTCTCGACCTTTGTGTCGACCACAACAAAGGATGAACCCTAACTTGAGGGATACAATGAAAGAAGAGATCCAAAAACTCTTGGAAGTAGGATTTTTATACCCAATTTCAGACAGTGAACGGGTTTCTCCACTCATGATAGTACCAAAAATGAATGGGAAATGGAGAGTCTGTGTAGACTATATGGAGTTAAACAAAGCAATGCAAAAACACCATTTTCCCCTACCTTTTATTGATCAGGTACTTGATACCTTGTGTGGGAAGAAGTATTTTTCCTTTCTGGATGGATTCAGCAGTTACAATCAAATACAAATTGCTCCCTAGGACCAAGACAAGACCACCTTCACCTATCCCTGGGGTACCTTTGCATACAGGGTACTTCCCTTCGGTTTGTGTAAAGCACCTGCCACCTTTCAGAGAGTTGTGATTGGGATCTTTTTCGAGATGGTTAATGACAACATGGAATTTTTTATGGACAACTTTACTCCATACGGTAGTAGCTTTGAGGAAGCCCTGAAAAATTTAGAAAAGGTTTTAGTATGTTGTGTGCAAACCCAACTATCTTTAAGCACTGAAAAGTTCCATATGATAATGAGTGAGGGTGTATTTCTGGGGCACTCCATCTCTACTGATGGTATCCAGGTAGACCCATCTAAAATCAGGGTAATTGAAAACATACCCACTCCAAGAGATATGTAGCTTCTTAGGGCATGCTGATTACTACAGAATATTTATAGAGAATTTTTCCAAGCTAGCCTCTCCTTTATTCACTCTGTTGATGAAGGATGTATAGTTTCATTGGAATTATGCATGCCAAATAGTGTTCGCTGAACTTAAGAAAAGTATATCCACAACCCCTATCTTATGAGGGCCCAATTGGGCTATTCCTTTCCATATCTCCTCAGTTACTTTTGATACTGCCATTGGAGCAATATTGGGATAGTAGGAAGGTCATGCCCCATATGCAATTTATTATATCAGTAAAAAATTGGCCCCAGTTGAACTCAACTACACTGTCACATAAAAGGAATTCCTTGCCATTGTCTATGCCATCAAGAAATTTAGGCATTATATCACTGGATACTCCACTTTTGTGCACACTGACCATTCACCCATTAAGTAATTAATGAAAAAACCTGTCACTAATGTTAGAGTAACTAGATGGTTATTACTGTTACAGGAATTTGATAGTACAATCATTAACAGACCTGGGAAGGAAAACATTGTTGCTGATTTTTTATCTCGACTTACTAACAATGATGACAGTTTACCAGTCAAAGATTTCTTCCTTAATGAAAATTTGTTTGCAGTTTCAGCTCATTCCCCTTGGTACGTAGATGTTGCTAACTATTTGGCTGTAGGAAAGCTTCTAGAACATTTTTCAAAGAGAGGAAAAAGAAAAACTATACAACAGAGTGCCAGGTACTACTGGATAGATGGGAATATTTTCTACACAGGTTCTGATTTGGAAATCAGAATATGTGTAAGGGAGAATGAAATTTTCAGTATCTTAAAGGCTTGCCACGATGAGCCCTATGGGGGACATTTTATTGACAAACGAACATGTCATAGGGTATTACGGATGGGCTATTTTTGGCCAATAATATTCAGGGATGAAAAGAAATATGTCCAGTCTTGTGATAGCTTCCAAAGAATGGGTAAGCCAAACTGACTAGATGAGATGCCTCTTCAACCACAACTGGTGGTTGAACCTTTCAATAGATGGGCTCTGGATTTTGTAGGGCCTATCAACCCTCCCTCGAACCAAAAATTTTATATTCTAGTTTGCACCAATTATATGACCAAATGGGTGGAGGCTGTAGCTTTGGTCAAGGCCAATGACCAAGATGTAACAGTTTTCTTATATGGAGAAATCTTCACCCATTTTGGAGTACCCAAGGAGATAGTTACAGATGGAGGACCGTAGTTTGTGTCCTGCAAATTGGAATCTCTGTTATAGAAATATCACATTCAGCACAGGATAACCTCACCATATCACCCACAGGCCAATGGTCAAGTGGAAATTACTAACAAGTTAATTGAGGCTATCCTTACAAAAACAGAAAGAAGTCATCACAGAGACTAAGTTGATAGACTTCCAGAGGCATTATGGGCATAGTGCACCACATGATGCAACACTACGGGCTTCTCCCCATATGAATTGGTGTACGGTAAGAACGTTGTCTTTCCCATTGAATTTGAAATTAAAACTTTAAAGACAACCATGGAAGCAAACTTAGACTTGATAGAATATCAGAGGAACATATTGGATCAGTTAAATGAACTTGATGAGAAGCGCATAGCTTCTGTGCATCAAACAATGTTAATTCAACAACAGCGTTCCAAGTGGCATGATCAGTTAAAAAAGAAGAAATTATTCGGTGAAGAAGACTAGGCCTTATTGTATGATTCAAGATTCAAGAGGGATTATAAAGGCAAACTACGTACAAGATGGTTGGGACCCTACTAAATAGACAAGGTGTTTGATAATGGCATAGTCCTCCTAGTTACTATTGATAAAAATAAGATGCCATTATTCATTAATGGTCACAGGCTGCAACTGTATCATAAGCCAATTTCAAAGGATGCATTCATTTTGCATGTTGTAGCTGATCCAGATGATCAGTTAACGCAAGGGTAGGAATTTTTTTCTACTCCTGTGAATTCTTAAAGAACACTGCAATTTCCACACAGGAATCTGCACATAAATAAATTATTGTTCTATTTTATTTTCTTTTATGCTTTGATCGGTTTTCTTTTGAGCAATGTGTACAAGAATCTACTTGAGGAGCAGTGGTCATGACTGGGCCAAACGATTGCAGGTGCCTTAGCTTTTTTTATTGTTATCAATAAATCCTTGAAGAAGATGAATAGTTCAGCAGCAGCAATCAATCAGTTGAATATTTTCTTATTTTTCCATTTTTCGCAGTTGTGACTCTACCAGATTTACCCTATTTTCCAGCTGGGACTCTGCCAAAATATGCCTATTTTTCCATTTTTCGCAGCTGTGGCTCTGCCATATTTGTCCTATTTTCCAGCTGCGACTTTGCTAAAATCTGCCTATTTTTCCATTTTTCGTAGCTATGACTCCTTGATACTTTTCCTACTTTCCAGCTACGACTCCATCAAATTATGCCTATTTTTCCATTGTTTGCTGCTATGACTACGCCATATTTGTCCTATTTTCCAATTGTGACTTCGCTAAAATCTACCTATTTTTCCATTTTTCATAGTTGTGACTCTGCCATATTTACCCTATTTTCTAGCCGCAACTCCGCTAAAATCTTCCCATTTTTCCATTTTTCACTGCTGTGACTCTACCAAATTTGTCCTACTTTCCAGCTGCATCTCCACCAAATTCTGCCTATTTTTCCTATTTTTGGAGCTGTGACTCCACCAGATTTGTCATATTTTCCATCTGCGACTACGCTAAATTCTGCCTATTCTCCCTATTCTCGTAGCTGTGACTCTGCCATTTCCAACCACAATTCCTCCAAGCATGTTAGAAATCTATTTTCCTCTCATGAATATCTTCCAGCATGGATGTACATGCCCGCTCATTTGGCGGTGGCCAACTCATAACAACACATGCACAATTATGTTTTTTTTAACATGATGATGAAGTCAGAAAGTTAAGGCTCAACTCATATTGCAAAGGTACGAGTTCTAACCATTTACATGACTAGGAATTAATTACTAATCAATATGGAAATAATAGTTATACTTTGTATTTAGTCCCCGTCAGCCATTCATACTCATTTAACTGCCAAGGACCATGTCATAACTACCACTCGCATCTATTACAGGGCCTTCACCTTTACCCAATTTGTCCATTTCCATAATTGTATCAACTTTCCTAAAATACCCAATTCCAACCTCAGATTTTCGTGTTTGTTCTTACGTTGCAACTTCCACTCTCGAATTGGTAATCTCTGCATTGACATCAGAACTACAAAGGACAGGCAATATGGGTAATCCATTCAGGCATGAACCTGAAAACATAGAGAATGTATGTGTAAATTTGGAGGTATTTTCCATCCTTGAGGTGATTGGGTGGACTGTGTATTTTCAACGACTAAATGGATTTCATGCAGAAACAACATTATAGTTTGCCTTTAACCTGTCTGATACTCATTCTATAGCCAGAGGATTAGGCATAGAAGTTATGAAGGATGTTGTGGTGGAAGTTACTGGTTTTCCCCAAGTTGGGAGGAGATGGTTTGGAAGAAAAACGTCGAATGCAACTGCAGTGCAGGATTTTCTTGCAACCAATGATAATGGTCAGCTAAGGGGCCATGGAAAAGCATTGAAATCATTGCCCCGACTTTGGGATCAATTTTCCATCTTCCTAAAGAAGTACATTACTTATGAAGGCATGTACCAAATCGTCTATCTCTGTGAATTTCCCCTCTTGTCCCATTTACGCCATGGTAATCTACTTAACATGCCATTTTATCTTTTTAAAACCCTACATTACATGGCTGGTTTTGTGAGAACAGACTGTAACCCACTTCCTTCTGTTACCAATCATGGCTTAGTTAAATTATTAATCTTAAGGTCATTAACACAACAGAACCAGACTTGGGCATAATTTCTTGCTGGAGCTGGGATAATTCAGGAACCTGCATTGGGGATGGTTGGTATTGAGGTAGAGGAAGAGGATCGACATTCCTCAGGTTCAGTTGGGGGGGAGGTTGAAATGTTGGAAGAGCAGGAGGCTGCTACAAAAGAACCAACACTCCAAGAACCTGTTGCAACATTAGAAATTGCAACAGTAGCAGCTGAGGATGGAATATCCATAGAGGTTGCGACATAAGAAGCTGTGGCTGTGATGGAAGAAGATATGGCTGTAGAAGCTACATTGGAAGAATAAATTTAAGAACCAAACCCTCTGTATCAGAGTGGGATCCCGGAACACCAACCTGAGTTCTAAAGGAATAAAATCTAGAGATCTTTAACATTGAATCTTCCCCTGAGTTGGGGGGAACTATAATTGAAGAAGAAATTTTGGTGGTTGAAACAAGGGAAGATGATGGATTGGGGAATATTCCTTCTCTACCAGTCTCAAAATTGGAAACCCCTGTGCCACACCGAAGAAGGGGAATATCAAAAGAAGAAGTTTAGTCATTTGGGCAAGTGAAAAGAAGGAGAACTAGGTCCATTACAGCAGCAAAAGTAGCATGGGTAAAGTGGGAAAATATTGAAGCAAATATCAAATTTCCCATTCTGACACCTCGACCAACTGCCACTCCACAAGAACCTACTGCATAAGAACCTCAAATTGAGAGTATTTTGTATGAGAATGACCTTTTAAAAGAGGAGGTACAAATGCTTCGACATGAATTGGAGACTTGGAAAGAAGCATGTAGGAAGAAGGTAGAGAAAATATTGAACACATTGGTGGAGGGTTCACCTCCTGTTGTGGGAGGTGAAGGACAGGAAAAATTGGTATGTCCAAAATGTGGAGAAATATTCAACCAGGCAGGATATAAATTCACAGTGCAGACATTTGTTGCACAAGAACCTACACAAGCAAGGGAAGAAGGAAAAGAAGTACCTAGTGTGGAGAAAATAGAAGATAATGAGTTAGTAGTGGATATAATCCCTGACTAGGACTTAGAGGAGCTTGACAAGACCCCAGAACAGTATCAGTATACAGAATTGGTCCAGGTAGAATCTCAGCAACCTGAAAATACTCAAGTCAAATAGGATGTTGTTACAGAAGAACCAACATCCTCAAAAAAAATTGTTGAGGTTGCCACTGAATTGGAAGCAAATGAGCCAGAGGTGGATACAATCCCTGACCAGAACCTAGAGGATATTTATGAGACTCTAGGATAGTCCCAAGATACAGAACTAGTCCAGGAAGATTCTCAATAGGAAGAGGATGCTGCTACACAAGAACCAGTATCCCCAAAATTATATGTCGAGAGTGCAACACAGACTGAAGTTTCTAGGGATGGGATTCAAAAGAAGGATGTTGTCACACAAGAACCAACATTCCCAAAATGTTTTGCTGAAGCAGCCACAAAGAGAGAGTCCACTACAACACTGATGTAAGAGGAAGCTGTTACACTGTCAATACAAAGTGAGAAGGCTGAGAGATCTGGTGACAAGGTAGGGATTCAAATTTCTCAAGAAATTGTTAATTCATATTTTGATGATGAGAAAGATCCGGAAGGTAGAAGTATTCAAGACCTGATAAAAGAGCTCTCATTGTTGAAGCTGGAAGTGAAGAAGTGGAAAAATCATGCTAACCAATGTCAGGAAACGATGGTTCCCCTTTTTGAATACAGAAGGACTATCAAAGAATTAAGGGAGAAATGGATAGAGGAGTTAACTTTTCAAAGGTTTCGGTGGGAGGATGTGCAAAAAGAATAGAAGGAATTGAATAAATTCAAACCCATACAGAAAGAAAAAGATCAAATGTACTCTCTTTCTCTGGAATTTATGAGATTTAGAGCTCCATATCCCTCCTATTCGGTGTTATTGTATGAACAAACAACCATGTTTAAATAAAAATCCCTGAAGGAGGGAATACCTTATCAGTTGACACCCTCTATTAAGTTCTTGGAGACCTTTGTGGAGAGCAGTTTCACTGAACATAATATATTGTGTGAACTATATTTGCATGAGATGGGTTGTCCCATGGACTCTTGCTCTAACCTTGTTCCTTATTTGGGAGATGTTTAGTTGAGAGCCTTTGCCTCTTTTGTTAATAATCATGTACAGTGGGAAAATTATTTTCATACAATCTCTTAGAATGAGGCCAACTCCAATCTGTGGATTAGGAGTGAACCTCAATCTCCTCGTGTTCTCATTATGATCCATGGAAGGAGTCTCACATCTCCTATGAAGACTCAACAGTTGATGGAAATGCAAGAAAAGGTTATTTCCACCTGTTTTAATAAGATCTCCAAACAACATCATATTTCCCTAGAAGGCAGCAAGCACAGGTGGAAAACTTCTTCTTCAACTTTGAAAAAAAGGGACCCTTATTGTTTCAAAAATTTTAAACAGTGTCTACCTAGGGTGGAAGGATATGTCGATTTCATGAAGAAGTGTGGACCTCACTGGTTGGGACTCAAATACAAGTTTCCACTTATATGGTGGCCAACAAATACATACATGGATGATTATACACTGACTAAGGAAGAGGAGAGACAGTGCTGGAGATATTGAGCTACCTGTAATGGATATCTGGATGGGGGTGAACTACCTGAAAGTTCCTTCAAATTTTCCTCTCTCCACGAACGAGGTCTAGAGTCAGACTCATAATAGTGGAAGTTGTTGCATGATGACATGCAATTGGATAGTTGGGGGGAGATGTTGGGTCCTGGAATAGCCCCTTTTTTACCACACCAATTATATATTTTTTCCTTGTCCTACTTCATTTCCATACACCAGATATATGTTTTTCCTCAATTTGAGCATAAATCCTTACAAGTATGATTTATTATTTCCTTATTCTATTAATGCCTAAGATTGTTATGGTTAGAACACTATCTTTTGAATTGCACTAATATGTATTGATTTGATAAAGATAGTTCCAAGCCTTGAGGACACAGGTGCAGCAACCCCCTTAGTATGGAGAAGAAAGGGATATTTAGTACTAACTGTTACTCCTCAGCCCCCATTCCATATGTTGAATGGAAATAGTGTGGTCATCTTCCCATGTGGTAGTTGCAACAACACTCCGCTACTCGGGGCATCGCTGCAACAGACAGAGCATTTCCCGTCCAATTGATTTCGTTGATCCATTAACAGCCAGAGTAACAATACTCCCTATATTCCATATCTTCATTCAATTCTATTCACGGCTGCAATTGCTTGTTGTAACAAGGCAGCCTAAAGATCCTAGATCTTCATGGCTTCCCGATATTAGTGGATTGGGATTATGCTATTCATGTATAAATATTGGGAGGCGATCTGAGCCTAGGGTTGGTTAATTGATATTAGACTATCTAAGTTGTAACTGTGAATTACCATTTTTTTAATACAAGGAGTGAAATTCTTCATATCCTTGTGTTTTAATTTGTGTTAGTTCACGACCTCTCTGTTCGAAGGCTGGTCCCACCTTCCCACAGATATTGCCGAGTTAAGTAGATGTTTAGTTTATTTTCGTTATGTGGTTTGGAATTACAGTAGATGCATTTTATAGTGAGCTGCAACAGTGATAATTGATGATGGAATTTTCCTTTTATAGTTAATGAGTGCATTCTATTTAGCTGCAACTGTGTGGTGTGATAGTCGATTGTTTATGATAGTTTATTTTTATACAAGTGTACCAATTAGTTGTTACAGTCAATCTAAACTTTATTTTATTTCTGTTATTTGTCTTTCTTGGAGTTTATTGAATAAGTCAGATTATGATTGCAATTGGTGTAATTTCTTACTGTCATTTATAATTTTCATCTTAGATAATTTAGACAGATCGTAGTTGATTCCTGGTAGTCTGATATCTTCATAGTTTACTTTCTACAAAAGTAAGTCTAGTTTAATTCTTTTTAGATCTGTGGTTGTTGGATTAGTGATTGTAGGAAAGTAAATGCATTTCTAAATTCTTAGATGGATAAAATAGATTATCCTTAGCCATGAGAATATTTTGACTGAGTAGACACGTAGGATAATTCAATTTTCATTCATTCAATCAGCTACTTAAGTGTTTATGCATAGATTGTGCTAATTATCTTTGAAACAAAAAGAATTCCCTGGGTTGACAATTCATATTAAGCATTCTGTGTGTTAGTTGTAATTGATTAGCATATAGGGTGACCAATAGTTAGTTATTAGGATTTGTTTTGATTGTAATAATTGGAAATTTGCCACTTTTGTCCTCGAATCTTGTAAGAGGTTGCTCGAGGATAGGATAGTTGTAGATTTCCTTTCTTAGGGGTTCAATCTTGCTATTTGGACATGATAGGTTGATGAAGCTCTATTTAAATGTAGTTGATCTAATGTATAAGCAATGCATAGGGGAAGGATAATAGAGATTATGTAAGTGTGTTGGTTCATTGAATGAAGAAAACATTTTAAAAAATATGCGTGTGATTTCATATATTTGATGTCTTCCTTCAATAACCAAAAAACACGATTTTAAGCTCTCTGTGTCTATGTGCGTGTGCGATTTAATGGTTCGACAAAACATTGAATAATTCCCAACAACATATATTAGTTTTTGCATCATGAATTAATCATTCCATGGATTAATTCAACTATCATAGTATAATCCCAAAATCTGTGAAATTCGGCAGATCAACGGTTGTGGTTAATTTCCACAAAGGAGAAGTGAAGATCCGCAAGTGTGAAGGAAAGATCCACAACCTGCAACAGATCGACGGTAAGAAGTGAGGCCACAAAGAATCAATGAGTCAAAAAAATTGAATTGTGGAAGCCAGCTTTAGAAAAGTTGGAAGGAGGAACCGCATTCCGCATTCTGCATGTCGAAAGGACCATTGCGGCCACAAAGTTGCAGAAGTTCAATTATGGAATTTGGTGAATCTGCAATCCACAAACTATGGAAAAAGAACCTTGCGGAACGAATCTTGCGGAAATACGGTTGTGGAAGACTCAGTTGCGGAAGGATTGAGTTGCAAAAACTCAATATTGCGGAAAGGTGGAGTTGCGGAAGGACTTAGTTGCGAAAGGGTAGAATTGCAGAATAAAGATTGTGAAATAGGATTTTGATCAATATTCAGGCTGATTAAAATAACTTTAGGTCTTTTAATCTTCATTTTCCATCATTATATCATCCACTTTAATGTATTTAAGTAGATAAATCTCTTATGTTGTAAAAAATTCAATTTAATACATTCAATGTCTTCATTTTCTATGTATTCCTTTTAATAATCTTAAAGGGTGAACATATTCAAGTGAAAAAAGTGCCTAAATATACATTTAATTTTATGCTAGCGGCCTTGATAACATGTCTACCAGCTTTGTTAGTGATTTCTCTCTTATATTTAATAATGAGGTGATATTGATACAAATATGTCATCCATTTGTATTGTATGTCTTGCTGAAATTTAGTTTGTCTTGCAAGTGTTATGTAGGTTCATTATTGGTTGGTATTATGGTCTTCTTTCCCAATAGATAGTACTTCTTTGTTATCAACATGCACCAAGTCATAGAGATCCTTCTCATATGCAAGGTATTTTAACAATTCTACATGAAATCATTTGAATGATAGACCAACATACCTCTAGTCCATAGTGAGGCCATCCCCAAATTAATATGATACCAACCATACAAACATTCCTAAATTAATTAATCGTGTTAACATTTAGTGAAATATAATGGATGTGTATCCATTAGTCAATTCATAAAATTGATTGGTGGTCTTCCTGCACATAAATTGAAGATAAAAGTAACTAAAAAATAATTGCAATAATAATTTATCAAAAGACAAGAGCACCTCTAAATTGGCTTAAAAAAAGGATGCCTATGCAAAAAATTTAAAACCTATTTGTTATGGAGAACTAAGGCCATTATATTGAATTATAATTATTGAATATATTGAATAATCCTTCCAAAAGGATGCTAATTAAGATCAATTTGGCATGGATAACTAGGAAATAGATGCTAATTTAAGATCAGTTTGTCATGGATAACTAGGTTTATCTCCTTAGATTATAATACAAGAGGAAATAAAAGGTTTGAATAAATAAATATAACAATTGTAACCTCAAAATGTTATCATTTTATCCTTGCATGTTTCAATTCTTAATCTTACTATACTTGTTCCTAGTAAACTCTATAGTGATTCCTCATGAATTAGCCACAAATCAACTTGAGATAGAAATCCAAATCACTCAGATCAGTATGGACTAGAAATACAACTATAATTTTCAAATAATTCATCATTGTTGTCATGACTTTTATGTGCATTAATTTGCATCTCTATGTTTCCAATATTTTTTTCCAAATATTCCATTTTTCTCTCAAAAAATGTGATAAATGTTATATGGTTTCACCATCAAAATTTGAGTTCTCATTAATTTAAAATTATGCATGGGAAACAATTACCAAATAGATATTAGTCAAATATTGATTGATAATTATGGTAGTTCTAAAGAAAGAGGGGAAGTGGAAACATCAAGTAAGACGTTAGAATCCACTAGAGGCCATATTATCAAAATATTTTTTTTAAAACATGCATATTTGTTGTTTGTTGAAAGATGTGTTCTTATGACAATGAGATTGATAGAGACATGGAAGTGTCATTGAGATACAAACGTTATGCGAAAAACTAGAATCCAAATCCACTTCTTGAATTGGACACTGATTTTTGTATTGCTGGGAAAACATATCAAATTGTTCCATCTACTTTACATAGATTGGGGCTCCTTTATGTGTCACAGTTTAAATGTTCCATACAACAACGTAGTCCAACTAATGGAATATGTTGGTCTAATGTAAAGTTATAAATTTTGATTAACTCAATAAATACTGAGTATGTGGAGATATGAAACTTGTGTAAATTATTAAAAAATGAAATAAAACAATAAAAATAAAAGACAATCTATATGCATTGATGGAAGGATAAAGGTTTCAAAAAAATGTTATGGGGTTTATAAACAATTTAAATCCTGGTATCACAAACAAGACATCCAATTATGTGTTTGAAGGGCATTATGGAAATAAAGTTGTGGTTGGCACAATAAAACCAATAGATATAGGGAATGATTCACTGATCAATCTTAGCTTGAATAGAGAGGAAAAAACAAATCATTGATTTTTACATGAATTATAGTCATTATTTATTAATTGTGTTTGAATTCATTTGCAATAATTTTATCTTATGTATATTTTATCTAATTAGCTTACCTTCATTCTATATGATGGTATATGTTGTAGATAAAAGACACTATTTTTCATATTGAGCAACATTTTCAAAAACAAATTCTACCTGCAAATTAAAAAAAGAAGACAGAAAATTGCCAATCCATCATGAATGAATTTCCATTGAGTTCATAATATGCATGTTTTCCTCCTTATGATATTCATATTGATTCAACTCGTTTTATCACCGCTATCATCAACCATAGCTAATGGGAAAAAATGTTTGATTTATCAAAGCTTAAGATTCTCATACCTGAATGAATTTACTGTGAAAGAAGGTTGTAGGAGAGACAAGGAATTCAATGTACATTGATCAAACATTCATGGTGAAAATTGAACAACTAGGAGACAAAATTTTCTCTCTAGAGCTCCAAAACTCATGCAAACTAGCGCATCAGGTGGTAGGTGGGCCCCAGATGAGTTCCCCATGGCACTAGTGAAGTGTCATTAGACTCCTAATCTAGGAAAAGACAATTAGACTATGATGGCCAAAGGAGGATTAATTCATTAATCCTAACATCGCCCCTCCCTCCCCACCCCCACCCCTTAATCCTAACTTGGACAACCTGGGCCCTGACAACTAATACCAAATCTCACACATACAATCTAAGGAAAAAATAAATGCTCAATCAACTGAGGAAATGGGGAAAACCTCATGGGAAACACCCCCTCAAAATAAGGAGGAAAATCATGAACAATAACTCAATCAAACCTTTATACACCAATAAGAGATATGAGATAGAAAAATATCTTTTTAGTGAAAGGGAGTAGAAATTAAGGTGATGGAGAAATATTATAGATAAGCATAAAGGGAGTAGAATCAGGGCCCCCTTTTTTCCTTGGTAAGGAGGCTTCCCCTCTTGGATCTTAAAGTGATATGTTATGATCTTTCGTAACATCCATGGAGCTAAATTGTATGTACGACTGAGTATGTGAAATGAAGGCTTCACCCTTATTGTAAATCAATACATATAATTTGATTTCAATTATTAATACAAAGCCATCATCCTTGGCATCATGTCATGTTATTTGTGGTGTGTGTTTTCTCAATGTGCACTTTGATCTAGCAGGAAACCGTTGGAAACACAATGCATCAGAGCTCGATTTGTCCATTGAGTAGAGGTGATGTAGAACTTTGTTTGCAAGTTGAGGAGAGAAAGGACCTAGAGCATGATCCATCCATAGAATACATAAGACAAACAAACCTAAAGGTATGCCTTCTAAACATGTAATTTAACCTTAAACACAATTTTAAACATGTAATTTAACCTTAAACACAGTTTCACAATTTTATGTACATTGTTAGATCTCTAATTATTCAGGTTTCGTGGTCTCATTGTCAAGGATTGAATCTAACTTCCATTTCCAATTCAAGGATCAAATCTAACATGATCCCTAGATCCAAAATATTAATGTTTATTTCTTTCCTAAAAAACATGTATTCTTTTGGCACAAAGTTAAATGATATTGGAAATTGATTTTTGCAAATGAGATTCGTTATAATATGGATTTTACCAAAATTACATTTACCTGATATTATTGATCCCATCACATGTATACCTTGTCATTCCTATAAGGTGTATTTGGTCAATATCTATACTTGAGATGCTTGGCATTTTATTTGGTATCTATCCATTGGGATGGAAAAGTTACAAACAATGTCAAACCCCAAACACATACATATTACATCTATGTTATCTATGTTTGTTCATCCTACAGAATTAGTAGGTTCCCCATAGAGATTGGTTCACTACATTTCTTAGTATACATTGTAAAACAAATGAAATATTTGAAAAGGGGAAAATCCCCTCTAGAGTAGAATTTGGAACAATAATAATCATTTCTCTTTTTTTTTTATTGCGCGAAGAGGTGCATTTTACAGCCCAGTAGGGGGAGGATGTGTAACTCCTTCTGTGCTTATAATCGACTCAAATAAAAATTAAAAATAAAAGAAAATAATTTGAATATACCAAAAAATTGGTAGACTTGATAAAAATAAAATGAATATCAAAACATAATAAAAAATAAAGCCAATTATAAATTCGTATATGAAGCCCCTTGAGGTTCACATTTCCTCAACACCCTTAAGGTTTCATTTTAAAACTAACTAAATCACATAATCTTTTTTAAATGCATAAATTTTCTTTTTCATAAAGAAATCTCACGGTATTAAACACAATTACTATTATCTTTTCCCTCATGATTAATGTGATAATTTCGGTTAACCCAAACTAAAAATGAAATATTATTTCAAACTAAATCTTTGCTATTACAATTACAATCTATTCATTGATGTTCTTATTAATTATTTTGCAAAAACAATTGCATCAACCACAATTTTTGTTTTACTTGCTTTTAAAACTATCATAGTGCTAAGTTTAAAAATTAATATTAAACCAAGCTTTTAAATATAATATTGTTCTTAAATATAATATTGTTCTTTAAGTTTAATATTATATTTATATGATCTCATTGGGGTGATGTGTAACTCTTTTCGGGCCCTATAATTGGCTCAAATAAACATAAAAATAAATAATTTGAATATACCCAAAAATTGGTTGGCTTGATAAAAATAAAATAAATATCAAAAAATAAAAATAAAATAGAGTCAATTATAAATTCATATATGAAGTCTCTTGAGGTTCACATTTCCTCAAGAGGATTAAGATTTTGAAATCTTTATTATTGCAATTACAATATATTCATTGATGTTCTTATTAATTATTTGGCAAAAACAAATATAATATTATTTCTTTAAGTTTAATATTCACGTTATATGATTTCATCTTATTCATTTACCAAATATGTTTCTCGTAATAATAATAATATGGTTTAAGAATGTTTCAAATGGTTAAACAATAAACAAATTATGGTTTCATAATATTTTTTTAAGGAAATATTTGTTTTTAATTATATTTCTGCTAAGAATTTAAAAACATAGTTATGTTTCATGCATAAATTTATTTGCTTTGGAAAAAATTATTATTTTTTTAAGACAATGTTGTTGTTTTTAATAAATTTAATAAATGTTTGTTTTTCACATAGTTGTTACGATTTTTTCCTCATCATTACATATCATTAATAAGATTATGCTCTTATTAAAATTTTATATGTACAGGTAAAATTTCCAGAGGTTGTCATTTTCACATTATACCATTTTAAAAGTAACATGGCATTAAAAATATCAGTTTAAAGCTATAAAAAAAAATGCTTTAGGTTAAATTTAATACTAGATTCTAACTAAGAGGTAGTAGTATGGTGGTTATTTTTCAAACTTTTAAAAATATTGATTTTATTGTAAATCATGCGCAATAATTAATATGCTTCACACTAGAGTTCTAAAATCTCACATTTCAAGTCACTCTATCACACTAATTACTCAACTTTTTATCATTCACTCATCACAATCATATACAAAAATACTAAAATCTCATTTAAATACTTTCTCTTAAATCCCTTGTAATAAAGGCTTAATATTTAAACCATAAATATTAAAACATTAAAATATTATAATCATATTCAGACATTACTATCATGTTGAAACTAGAGTTAGGGTTATTTAAAACGGTTTAAACATATTCTCCATTTGCACTCATAAAAAAAAATACCTACAAATAATATATCAATTCATCATTTCTTGCACTCGAAAATATATCAACCAACGATGTAATGTAAATAATACCTCTGCTATGTAGATATTATTGTAATGCAAACAAAATATATCAATGTAATGCAAATAATACTTGAGCTATCCAGATAATTGATAAGTAATCATATAATACAAATATTATGTGTGATTTCACTGCAACAATATTATCATTATCATTTTTAGTGGATGCACACACTACAACAATATGGATATGGATTAATACCTAGGGGATACTGATAATTAATGACCTAATACAAACATTACCTTCCCTCTGGACTGCAACAACATTATCATTTTTTATGCTTGCAAAGACTACCAAAATATGCATAAATACATGATCCATCTATTGCAACAATTAATTTGTAGGGATATGGAACTAATTTGCGCAAGTAACAAATTGATTTGCATAGGTAATACGAGTATTAATACAGTGCCATAACAATATGATATTAATTACCACAAATATTACCTGCATAATCAAATATATGAAGTGATACCCCTTCTTGTATCATCCATGGCAGTGTGCAATAATGTGCAGGGATACCCCGTAGTATGATAATCCATGGCAACCTGCCTTTCAATTACACATATTATGTTGAAGACGTGATTTTAAGGACAAAATGAGTGAGTATTGGATTTGATAGAGGAGAAGGGTTTGCACCTCGAGATATTTGATCCCTCTTGATGCTTGATAGAGCCACCTTTAAGATAGATCTATTTTGGTCTATATTTCTTTTATAGTCCCAAAAATTGACTATGTATCACAAACCTGAAATGTCGACTTTAACAACTTTAACAATGAATCCAAAATCCATAACTATCAATCATGGTAACTTTAATATGAATAATTGGACCATGTGTGTTATACTTATTCCTTTCTTCATTGTGTATCACATGATAGGTCCAAACAAAATTAACATTCTTATCGATGAATGACCTATACTCAATTACCATTTTATCATCTACCAAATTATAAGTTATCTTTGTAGAACAACATAGCATGATATAAAGGACCAAGTTTTACTCATGTTGATCATGTGGAATCAATTTTATCTTGTAGAACAACATAGCATGATATAAAGGACCAAGTTTTACTCATGTTGATCATGTGGAATCAATTTTAGAAATGAAAATTGATCATGTGGAATCAATTTTAGAAATGAAAATTAGGCATGATATGAATTTGAAGAAATTATGAATCTTGAGATGTTTCCCAATAACCCTCACACGAGAAACAAAAGACGATCCCTTTCACCCTTTCATATATTTGATGGCGTGTAATAGGAATTAATTCAAAATAAATGAGTACATGAAAATCATAAAGGATGGTGATTCTTTGAATCTAGATTTTTTCTTGATGCTACAACCATGAGAGCACTATGAGGTGTCAAAGTTTGAGATATTATATACAACATAGAATCAATCATACTTTTCTCTTTATTGAGTATATATGTATCTATCAACTTAGAATGGGTTACACGTAGAATTGGATTTAAAGTTTTCAAGTATTTGACCAAACAAGATAAAGAGGGAGGATGAAAACCAATGGATATAAAAGAGAAATAAATTAACATGATGTAACCTCAAAAAAAAATATCGATATAGAAATCCATAAGGAAAATTAATCTTATAAAAAATAATTTAGATTCTTACTAAATTTAAATTAATTAGAACATGAAACTAGTTTTATAAATAACTTTGATAATTTAACAAAGAGGAGTAAAATTTTCAAAAGACATTTTGTTAGTTGGTCAAAGAGATTCATCTCCTTTTGTCATATTGGAAAATAAGACATAATAAAATTTTCAAAAACACTTTGTTAGTTGGTCAAAGAGATTCATCTCCTTTGTCATAATGGAAAATAAGATATAATAGAACTTAACAAAATGGTATGTATACAATATGAAATAGTAGATTAATGAATGATGAAGAAACTAGATTTGAAATTATTATATTTAATTGATAATGAATGGTTATTGGTTAATAGGGGTTTATGTATTTTAATTATAAAAATGGAGTAAATTTTTTTCTTTAAATATTTTAACTTGAAAATTTACATTTTATATTAAAGGGGATGTTTACGAAAATAGTAAAGGAATTATTATTATTATTATTATTATTTTCTAGGAAATATATCTTAATGAAACCTCTTAGGCGTTTCCCGTTATTTTAAGGATGGTACCTAGGGTAAACCCTAGACTTTTTAGGGCATAATGTTAGGTCAACAACTATGTGAATATTTCATACACAACTTATTTACAATTGGCTTACTAAGAACAAACATTTCACAAAATGAGATTTGAACCCAATTGTGGAAGGTAACTTTCCTAAAAACCACTAGAGTTACACTCAACTAAATTCTTAATTATTTATGTTAATATTATAGATGTTTTACAACATTTCTTCTAACACAAATATATTCTAACCTATTGTGATTGAAGTGTATTGCAATTGGACAATGACTCTACACGACTAAGCATATGATAGATATATTGTTTCCCCTTATCTTATGTAATTGTAATTTGACTAAATCACATAAGCCTATCACACGTGCATGTTTCTCTTACATAAGTTACACTATGACTAGGAAGATGATAGTGACCCATAAATAATATGGTATTTAAAATAACAATAATGATAAGAGGGTGATCATGTTAGTTAATGATATCTCTAGTAAACCCATTGGTATACACTAGTGGAACTAACCCCTTGACCTAAAATAATGTATGAGGCATTTTCAACCCTTGAGAAGAAGAGTTTATTCCATGTACCCAAAAGCTATAATAAAAAATTCATGTACTTATATGAACTCTTATGAATGTGTGTGTTTATATGATGCAGGAGCATCGAGACAAAGTCATATGTTTGTTGAATAAGCTGTCAATGTTGTTTTTACATTTCCATGTAATCAAATTCTAGAAGGGTAGGGTTAGTTATTAGGATATATTTTGATTGTAATAATTGGCAGTTTGCCACTATTGTCCTCAAATCTTGTAAGAGGTTGCTCAAGGATAAGTTAGTTGTAGATTTCCTTTCTTAGGGGTTCATATCTTTCTATTCAGATCTGATAGGTTGATGAAGCTCTCTTTAAATGCAGTTGATCTAATGTATAAGCAATGCATAGGGGAAGGATAATAGAGAGTATGTAAGTGTGTTGGTTCATTAAATGAAGAACAAAGTTTTAAAATCTCTGCGTGTGCTTTCATATATTTGATGTCTTCCTTCAATAACCAGAAAACATGATTTTAAGCACTATGTGTTTATGTGTGTGTGCGATTTGATGGTTCGACAAAAAATTGAAGAATCCCCAACAACATAGAGTCATTTCCGCATCACGAATTAATCATCCCATGGATTAATTCGAATGTCATAGTATAATCCTAGAATCTATGAAATTCAACAGATCAACGATTGTGGTTAATTTCCGTAAAGGAGAAGTGAAGATATGCAAGTGTGAAGGAGAGATCCACAACTGGAAACCGATCGATGGTTAGAAGTGAGGCCGCAAAGAATCGACGAGTCAAAAAAATAAAATTGTGGAAGCCAACTTTGGAAAAGTTGGAAGGAGGACCTGCACTCCGCAATCTGCATGCGAAAAGGACCGTTGCGGCCGCAAAGTTGTGGAATTTCGATTGTGGAAGTTGATGAATCCACAATCTGTAATCCAAAAATTGTGGAAAAGAGCCTTATGGAAAAGCGAATCTTGCAGAAAGACGGTTGCGGAAGACTCAGTTGCAGAAAGATTGAGTTGTGGAAACTCAATATTGCAAAAAGGTGGACTTGCAGAAGGACTTAGTTGCGGAAGGGAAGAATTGTGGAATAAATATTGTGAAATAGGATTTTGATCAGTATTGAGGCTGATTAAGAGAACTTTAGTTCTGCTAGTCTTCATTTTCCATCAGTTTTGGTATCAGAGCTTATCCAAACTTGTAAAAGAATAATGCAGAGACAGAGACGCGCATGTGGAATTCCTGTAGGACATGTTCGAGGAAGACAAACTGCAGAGACAGACACCCAAATGGAATTAAGATAACTCCGGGACATAATGGAAGCTATGGAGAGAAAGAAATCAGAGAATATAGACACCAGTGATGAAGAAGAATCCTCTGAAGTCAAGCAAGAGGAGGTTGTTGAAGAAGTAAAAGTGATGAAGATGTTGATGAGGGCTAGCAACAGACACAGAGTTGAAGTCCCTATGTATGAAGGTAATATTAATGTTGAAGAACTCATGGACTGGATCAATGCTTTAAATAAGTATTTTGACTTTGAAGAAATTAAAGATAAAAAGAAGGTGAGATATGCAGCGACCAAACTAAAAGGACATACAACTATCTGGTGGGATGAACTCCAGATTCACAGAGAAAGACTCAGGTAAGTATAAAATTCCTTCTTGCGATAAAATGTTGTATAAAATTAAGATTCAATTTATGCCTAAGTATTATTAGTTGAATCTCATTAGACAACTACAAAACCTTAGACAGAAAGGTAAGACTGTTAAAGAATATACTAAAGATTTATTTAAGTTGATTATTAGAGCTAGACAGACACAAGAAGACATAGAAAGAGTGGCCAAATATATAAATGGACTGATATTTGAGATAGAAGATGATATTAGTTTGCTGAATTTGAAGATTGTTGAAGATGCTTATCAGTCATCCTTAAGGGTAGAATAAAATCTACTAAGAAGACATAACCAGAAGAATCGAGGGAGAGGTTCAGTTAGAGGATCTCCAAACAGAGGAGGTAAGTTTCATACCTCTAAGGATGATGTAGAAGGATCGAGTAGCCGCACACCCCAAAGAGGAGGATTCAGGGGAGGTAGAGGCAGATGAAGAAATAAAGAAGTGAAATGCTATACATGTGGAGAAATTGGACACATTTCATGGGAGTGTCCAAGGAATAAACTTGCAGCTCAGAGGAATGCAAATATTGCTGAAGCTCGTGAGGAATCCAATGAAGAAAAAAAGGTAAATAATCCTCCCGAGGAAGGAGAATCTCTTATGCTAAAAAGAATTTTGGTAAAGACGGAGAAGAAAGTGCATGAACCATCCCAGAGAAAGAATCTATTCAGGACTAAATGCAATTCACAATTTAAGTGTTGTAAAATGGTCATTGACAGTGGTAGTAGAGATAATTCGGTCTCCACAGAGATGGTAGAAAATTTGGGATTGGAGAGGATGAAACATCCGGCTCCTTATAAAGTGTCCTGGTTACAGAAAGGACATCAAATCTTAGTGAATGAACAGTGCAATGTGGAGTTTCAAATTGGTACTTATAAATATGTGGTGTTATGTGATATAATTCCTATGGATGTGTGCCATATACTCTTAGGGAGGTCGTGGCAATATGATAGAAAATTTGTTCATGATGGGAGAAAGAACACTTATTCTCTGGAAAAGGATGGAAAAAGACATACATTGTTATTAAATTGAGCACATAGATTTGTGGACAAACAAAGAACTCACAGGATATATCACACAATTTACTCAGTTATTGAAGAATGAAACAGTGTAAAAATGGCTTGCAGCTGTGAATGCTTTTCATTAATCAAAGAGTAATTAGATAGATAATTACAATGGCTTTAATAGCCACAAGCAATTCGAATCCATATGAGGTAATTAAAATGGATTAGACTCTACTTAACTATAGGTAACTAAGACCTTGTCTAAATCACGATCGGAGGACTCAATAGTTAACTGACCTTGTCTAAACCATAACTGAAGTTCATCGGAGTTCTAAAACACAACTCAAGTGTTACATTCAGTGTTGACTAAGGCTAACTGACTGTGGTAGGTGATAAATGCGCCCCTCTTGAGTTCAGTCAAGTAAACCTAGCGCTAACTGAATGTAGAGAACTAGAACTGAATGTAACTGAATCCTAACTTAGCTTAACCAGTCATCAACTGAACTAAACTGACCTTGGTTGGTTTCGACACTACCAGTGGCTCTTAAATTGCAGGGATTGGTCTTGGAGGCTCCTAAACTGATGCAATCAAGTGCAATCAGTGGCAGTGAGCCTCAATTAGTGTTCCCCACACTTTAGTAACTGAAACATGTGCCCCAATTAGGTCAAGTGGACCCAATGGTGTTAATGACTATAAATAGACTGGATGGACTCCCGATTTAGACATGACTCCTGATTTAGACATATGACCAAATTGGACAAGGGAGGATTAATAATCCTAGCACCCCCCCTAAATGCTAACTTGGACAATTTGTGGGCCCTGGTAACTAAGACCATAGGTCACCCATTACATCAAGTAACGTAAAGTAACTACTCAAAAACAAGGTGCTGGGGAGAAACCACATGGGAAAAAAATCCCCCCCTCTAATTAAGTAGGTAGAACTAGGATCAATCTGGTTCTTTTGTGCACAGGTATCCTAGGGCATGGCATGTGAACCTCTCCATCATTATGTCTAGAGGAATCTTCCTCTTTGGAAGAAGAATGATATGCTCAACTAAATCACAAATATAGACAGCTGCCAGATGAAGACTGGGCCCATGTAGAGCAACTAAAGTCAAATGATAAGTGAGAAAAGGTTCTTGAGGATGTGAGGAACACTCAAGAAACTGATATGTTGCATCTGTGAACAACAAACCATGAGTGGTAAGAACAACCCCAAGTGTTAGGAGCAAGTGTCCAGGTGGATGCAGAAAATCTTCATCTTTACTAGTTATGTGAGGAGATGAGCATGTGATCAATGGTAGAGAAGCATTGGGATTGTTGAGAGCGAATGCTTGAGCTCCATAGTCTGATATAGCTTCTGAAATAGCTAATGAATCACATAATAAAATATCAGCAACCTCATATGAGGAAACTAACACCAAATCCCTATCAGCATTTTTGAAGAGAAAGTGCGGTACTTGATTTTTCACACCGGAATTGGTGAGAGAAGCTACAAACATGAATGAAAGCTCTTGGATTTTAAAATATGAACCAAATAATATCAGATCAGAAATTAAATCAGATCTAAATAGGTTCAAAATAGATCCAAAACTATGAAATGGAATCAAATCCCCAACAACAGTTTTGTAGGAGACTTGCAGTACTTGTTTCTTCACACCGTTGATGAGAATAGCTACAAGCAGTACTGAAAGATTATGAATTTGATATATTAAACCAAGAAATATCATATCAGATATAAATAAGATCATATTAGATCCAATAGGGTTAATATCATATTCAAATAAATGGTTAACCGAGACGGTGGATGCACAGCTTTATTCTTCTTCAAAATTTTGATTTTTGGTGCATGCAATCCTACAGGAATTTGCTGGAAAATCTAGATCATGGGGAGAAAATGGATCACTCTGGTAATCCGATATTTCTTCCAAAATATCCAAGGTATCACATATTTGCACACCAACAGCAACATTAGAGGGAGAAAAATCAAATTTCTCTTCACTTTCGGAAGCAATCACTGGTAAATTTTGCCTAGAATTTAAAGGAAAATCACGAGTGAATGTTTGCATGGAAGTGCAGCAGTATTTTTCTCCAATATCAGAGATTTGAATGTCTTCTTTTTTTTCAGCAATATGAGGAGATGAGATATCAAATATCTTATAAACTTCCAGAGCATCAGGAGAAGGATTTATTGCATGGAGACTGTCTTCAATTCGAATTGACTGTGTAGAAGCTTCTGCTTCTTCTTCATCTTGAACAACTTCATCAGAGAGAGTGGAGGCTGAGTATTTTGGATCAAGAGTGCTTATGGTGCTGGATATTCTCTCCAAAATTCTATTATGATCCTCATCAATCACTCCAAAGGTTCTGTCCAATCTTGTCCAGAGTTCCTTCGGGTCTTCAATAGATCTACTGAGGTAGTGCAAGCTACGAGAAAGACCCATTGCTATCGTTCCAAAAGCTCCATCACTTTTATTCAGCCAGTCAATCTCACTAAAACACTCTTTACCGAGTCTAGTAGACACCCGACAAAGACCTTGTCTCATCAGAGATGAAATCATCTTCTTCTTCCATTCTGGATAGTTTGAGGACAGGGTGAGAAGAGGAACTGATGAATCCATTCGAAGTTGTACCTGCAAAAAACACAAAAGGGGCACTTTAAGGTTGACAACCTACACATTTCAGGTTTTTATCACACCCAGCATAGTTGATCAATATTGATCAACAACTCCTTTACTTGGGGTATTAAGTGGTAAACCTTCTGCTTTTGGTGCAGAGTTGGAAGGAGCAATTTTGCTCAAAAATGATCCAGTAGGAGATCTGAGGAGGAGAAGTTCCTTTTCCGCTGAGGCTCTGATACCATATTAAATTGAGCACATAGATATGTGGACAAACACACAACTCACAGGATATATCACACAATTTACTCACTTATTGAAGAATGAAACAATGAAAAAATGGCTTGCAGCTGTGAATGATTTTCATTAATAAAAGAGTAATTAGATAGATAATTACAATGAAGTACAATGGCTTTAATAGCCACAAGAAATTCGAATCCACATGAGGAAATTCAAATTGATTAGACTCTACTTGACTGTAAGTAACTAAGACCTTGTCTAAATCACTATCGGAGGACTCAATAGTTAGCTGACCTTGTCTAAACCATAACTGGAGTTCATCGAAGATCTAAAACACAACTCAAGTGTTACATTCAGTGTTGAATAAGGCTAACTGATTGTGGTAGGTGAGAAATGAGCCCTTCCTGAGTTCAGTCAAGTAAAATTAGAGCTAATTGAATGTAGAGGACTAGAACTGAATGTAACTAACTTCTAACTTAGCTTAACCAGTCATCAACTGAACTGAACTGACTTTGGTTGGTTTCGACACTCCCAGTGGATCCTAAATTGTAGGGATTGGTCTAGGAGGCTCCTAAACTGATGCAATCAAGTGCAATCAATGGCAGTGAGCCTCAATTAGTGTTCTCCACTCTTTAGTAACTAAAACATCTGCCCCAATTAGGTCAAGTGGACCCAATGATGTTAATGACTATAAATAAACTAGATGGACTCCCGATTTAGACATATGACCAAATTGGGCAAGGGAGGATTAATAATCCTAACAATTGTCACCATTGGAGGATGAAGCAGTTACAGAAATTTTAGGGTCGAATATTTTGCTGATGACTTGGAAGGAACTATTACAAGAGGTTAAGAAGGAGGATGAGATACATTTTGCTCTTGTTGGTAAGCCAAAGGTAATTTTAACTTCTACAAATTTAGATGATTTTCCTACTGAAGTTAGAATTTTGCTTGATGAATATGCTGATATTATTGAGGATGAATTTCCAAATGCTTTACTGCATGTGAGATGTATTAGTCATCATATTGACTTGATACCTGGTGCAAGTTTACCTAATAAGAGAGCATACAGATCAACTCCTCAAGAGAATGAAGAAATCAAGCAACATGTTCAAGAGCTATTGGATAAAGGATTGGTGAAAGACAGTTTGATTCCTTGTGCAATACCCACTGTGCTTAGCCCAAAGAAGGATGGTGAATGGTGAACATGCACTGACTCTAGAGCAATTAATAAGATCACTATCAGGTACAGATTTTCTTTACCCCGTATTGATGATTTGATGGATTGTTTGAGTGGTTCAAAGTGTTTCTCAAAGATAGATTTGAAAAGTGGTTATCATCAAATAAGAATAAGAGAAGGGGATGAATTGAAAAATGCATTCAAGACTAATGATGGATTGTATGAATGGTCAGTAATGCCATTTGGGATTAATAATGAACCTAGTACTTTTATGACATTGATGAATGAGATCTTGAAGGAATACACTAGAAAATTTGTGATAGTGTATCTAGATGATATTCTGATTTTTAGTCAGAATAGAGAAGAACATTTGAGACATCTTAAGATGGTGTTCAAAACCTTGCAAAAGGAGAAGCTGTTGATAAATTTGAAAAAGTGTAGTTTCCTGAAGAAAGAGTTGATTTATTTAGGATTCGTAGTTTCAGAAGAAGGTTTGAAGATGGATCCAGATAAGGTGAAAGCAATTTTAAGTTGGCCAGTTCCCAGGAGTGCGTATGAGGTAAGCATTTTTCATGGACTTGCAAGCTTTTATAGAAAATTCATTAGGAATTTTAGTCAAATTTGTGCACCTATAATAGACACTTTCAGGGAAAGTAGACAACCTTTCAAGTGGACAGAAGAAGCTGACATAAATTTTAAATTGTTGAAGAAAAATATCACTGAGAATCATGTTCTAGCTTTGCGAAGTTTTGATAAGGTTTTTCAGGTAGAGGCAGATGCTAGTGGGACAACAATAGGGGGTGTTTTAAGTCAAGAACAAAGACCAGTAGCATACTTTAGTGAGAAGTTGAGTGAGGCAAAATAGAAGTATTCCTCATACGACAAATAATTATATGTTGTTGTGCAAGCTCTTAAGAAATGGAGACATTACTTGATGCCTAAAGAGTTTGTATTATATTATCATAATCATGCTTTATAGTTTATAAATAGTCAGCCTAAATTGAATCAGAAGCATGCTAAGTGGGTGGATTTTTTATAGAAATTTACCTTTGTGATCAAGCATAAAATTGGAAAATCTAATAAAGTTGTTGATGCTTTAAGCATAGTAAATTTTTCTCTTGTAGGAGATTAAGGTCGGTACTTTGGGATTTGAAAATTTGATCGATATGTATTAGGAAGATATGGATTTCAAAGATGTATATGCAACTGGTGAGAATCTAGTTACCCAGAATAGAAGTAAATAGTTAGAATACATGTTACAGGAAGGATTACCATTCAAAAATAGTAAGTTATGTATTCCAAAGTGTTCTATGAGAGAAAATTTGATACAGGAGAAACACAGTGGAGGTTTGTCTGGACATTTTGGACTAGATAAAACATTTTCTCCGGTGAATACTTTCTATTTTTTATCAGGAATGCAGCATGATGTAAAGAAATATGTTGAAAAATAGAGGATATGTCAACATGCCAAAGGGAGAAGACAAAATACTGGACTATATCAACCCCTACCTATTCCAACTAGGCTTTGGGATTACATCAGTATGGATTTTGTTATGGGATTTCCTAGAACTCAAAGGGGAAATGATTCTATTTATGTTGTAGTTGATATGTTTTTAAAAATGGCTCATTTTATTGCTTGTAAAAAGACCAATGATGCGATAAATATGTCTAACTTATTCTTTTCAGAAATTATGAAGTTGCATGGTTTACCTTTAAGCATTGTGTCTGACAGGGATACTAAATTTGTTGGTCATTTTTGGAGAACTCTATGGAAGAAGTTGGGTACCAATCTCATTTTTAGCTTTGCTTATCATCCTCAGACCGATGGTCAGAATGAAGTGGTAAATAGTATTTTGGGAAACATACTAAGAAGTCTTGCATATGAAAATCCGAAGCAACGGGACTGAGCTCTTACTCAAGCTAAGTTTTCTTATAATGATTCACCTAACAAAAGTACATGTATTAGTCCTCTTCAGATTGTATATGGAATGAACCTAAGAGGAGTATCTGAACTTAGAAATTTGGGAGTACAGGAAAGAAAAAGTTCAGATGGTGAAAATTTTGCATCCAGTATGCATAAGCTACAAGAGGATGTGAAGAAAAATTACAGGAAAGTGCGGGAAAATACAAACAGAGAGCAGATATGAAAAGAAAGGAAGTAAATTTTTAGGCTGGAGATTTAATAATGGCCTATATTAGGAAAGAAAGGCTTCCTAAAGGAACCTACAATAAATTGAAACTTAAAAATATTGGACCTTGTAAAATTCTAAGGAAGTTTTAAGCAAATTCCTACGAAATAGAACTTTCATCTGATCTTCATATTTCTTCTTTTTTTAATGTTTCAGGTATATATCCTTTTAAATATCCAGGTGTTCATGTAGAAGAAACAACTTCAGGTGGAGATGATTCCTCTATAGATTGGCAAGGACAGTTATCAAAGAAGGAACAACCCCAAATTGAAGCTATCCTTAACAAAAGGATTTCAAGGAGTACCACAGACAAGGATTATTTTCAGTATTTAGTCAAGTGGAAGGATCAACCTTTTAAAGATTCCGCATGGATGACAAAACTGGAGATTTCCAAGTACCATGTACACCCTGAAGACTGATTGAAGAATTCTTGTCTTCCCCTGGAGTATGATGTAGGAGCATCGAGACAGAGTCCTATGTTTGTTGAATAAGCGGTCAATGATATTTTTACATTTCCATGTAATCAAATTCTAGAAGGATAGGGTTAGTGTTGGGTCCTGGAATAACCCCTTTTTGACCACACGAATTATATCTTTTTTCCTTGTCCTACTTCATTTCCATACACCAGATAGATGTTTTTCCTTAAGTTGAGCATAAATCCTTACATGTATGATTTATTATTGCCTTATTCTATTAATTCCTAATATTGTTATGGTTAGAACTCTATCTATTGAATTGTGCTAATATGTATTGATTTGATAAAGATAGTTCCAAGCCTTGAGGAACACAGGTGTAGAAGATTGCTTAGTCTGGAGAAGAAAGGGATATTTTGTACCAGCTGTTACTCCTCAGTCCCAATTCCATACGTTGAATGGAAACAGTGTGATCATCTCTCCACATGGTAGCTGCAACAGAATTCAGCTGCAACAACGCTCCACTACTTAGGGCATCGCTGCAACAGACTGAGCATTTCTTGTCCAATTGATTCTGTTGATCCATTAACATCGAGATTAACAATAATCCCTATATTCCATATCTTCATTCAATTCTATTCATGGCTCTAACTGCTTGTTGTATCAAGGCAGCCTGAAGATTGTAGATCTTCATGGCTTCTCGATATTAATGGATTGAGATTATGTTATTCATGTATAAATATTGGGAGGCAATATGAGCCCAGGGTTGGTTTTGAATTGATATTAGACTGTGTAAGTTGTAACTGTGAATTACGATTTTTTTAATATAAGGAGCAGAATTCTTCATGTCCTTGTGTTTTAATTCATGTTAGTTCATGACGTCTCTATCCGAAGGATGGGATCGCCTTCCCACAAATATTGTCGATTTAAGTAGATGTTTAGTTTATTTATGTTGTGTTGTTTGGAATTATAGTAGATGCATTTTATAGTGAGATGCAACAATGATGATTAATGATGGCATTTTCCTTTGATAGTTAATGAGTGCATTCTAATTAGCTGCAACTGTGTGGTGTGACAGTTGACTGTTTATGATAGTTTCTCTTTATGCAAGTGTACCAATTAGTTGTTACAGTCAAGCTCAACTCTAGCTTATTTTTGTTATTTGTATTTCTTGGAGTTTATTGAATTAGTCAGATTATGATTGCAATTGGTGTGATTTCTTACTGTCATTTATAATTTTCATCTTAGATAATTTAGACAGATCTTAGTTGATTCCTAGTAGTCTAATATCTTCATAGTTTACTTTATGCAAAAGTATGTCTAGCTTAATTCTTTATAGATCAGTGATTGTAGGAAAGTAAATGCATTTATGAATTCTTAGATGGATAAAATAGATTAGCCTTATCCACGAGAAGGGTTTGACTGAGCAGACAGGTACGATTATTCATTTTTCATTCATTCAATCAGCTAAGTAAGTGTTTATGCATAGATTGTGCTAATTATATTTGAAACAAAAATACTTCCCTGGGTTGACAATTCATATTAATAATTTTGTGTGTTATTTGTAATTGATTAGCATATAGGGTGACCAACATTTTGGTGCCATTGCTAGGGAAGGTAATTTATTAGAGACA
The DNA here is from genome assembly GCA_001517045.1 of Pseudotsuga menziesii. Lineage (NCBI taxonomy): Eukaryota > Viridiplantae > Streptophyta > Pinopsida > Pinales > Pinaceae > Pseudotsuga > Pseudotsuga menziesii. The sequence goes on from LPNX010744750.1 coordinate 298,146, forward strand.
GTAGTAGTTGAATTTATTCATTTTTCTTTAGCAGTTTTTAAACTTGCATGATTTTTTAGGTTGCATGAATACACGGAGAACACAATGGGATATTCCCATAACTTGACAGGTGGTTGAGGTCGTGGTGGTAGCCCAACATTAGGGAGAAGGACGTTCATTGATGATTTAGTAAGCAGGGTTGATTCTTCTACTGGAGCTCGAGATCAAGGACCATCATTTGTTAGAAGAAGCCTTGTCTCTCCCAGTTTGGAAGCATCCGTGTCAAAAGTAGAGGAGACGGTAGGAGCTACGACACCATCTGGTGTCCCCGAGGAAGGAATTCCAAGAGATAGGAGTATTTCTATGGGAGCAGGTGGACCAGAGGTGGTTTACCATATTGACGGAAAGGAGGTTACAAACAAGGAGTGGTTACAGCTTTAGTAGGAGTTGGAAAATTATATAAAGTGAAGTGAAGAGGAAAACATAAATAACGAACGTCATCCTGATGATCGTGAAGAAGGGGTAGGGGATAACCATCAGAATGATGGTGACCTCTAGCATCAGGAGACTATTGCCACACTTAATTTCCCCATTCGACAACCAACTGGACTGCCCCCCATGAAGAACAGCTCACTGTCAATACTACCACGCTTTCATGGGAAAGCCAAAGAGCATCCAGATGAGTTCCTCTTTGAATTTGACATCCTTTGTCAAAGCTACAATTACACCTCTAGTGAACAAAAGCTGAAAATTTTCGCTGCCACTTTAAAGGGCAACACTTTGCCCTGGTTTATGAGCTTGGGTGGCGAGACTGTTGCCACCTGGGAACAAATGAAACATGTGTTCCTTGGAAAAAATCAAGAGTAATGTAGGAATAAAGATAAAAGAGAAGAATTGTTTAAGATGATCTAGAAATATGAAGAGAGTTTGGAGGACTTTGTGGAAATACTTCTGTATAATATACAAAGGCCAGGAAAAACTGACATGGGGAAAGATGTGCTAAAAATTATCTTACTATGTGGAATTAGAGAAGATTTCCTGGACATCTTGAATTTGTTGGGCAAGGAGGATATCTAAAAATAACCCTTTGAGGATATTCTCGAATTATGTCGAAGATATTTGAGAGGATACTCCAGAACCAATAATCAAGATAAAGGACTAGACCGAGATGTCTTCACTAGAACACATAAGTCATCTAATAGAGGAGCCACTCAGGAAGAAATAGGAAACCTTCTTGAAACTTTTAAGAAAGAAATGATGAGCTCCATCTCCTCAGAAATGGATGTCCTGAGAGAAAAGCAGAGGAAAATAGTAGAAGATTTGGCACTTGGTGTATTCTGTCCCAGATGTAAGAAGAAGCACCCACTGAGGAAATATCTGCTCAACAAGGTGGAGGTGTGTCAGATATATGAATTGGATCATGATACTAAGTAATTTCCTTCACTACCCAAAGTTAAAGCAGTTATGTAGGCATCTACTTCAGATGTGGAGAAAACTTACTCCATTGCTCAAAAGAAGCCTTGGCTGCCTTAGAATCAAGGTATGAATCCAGACCCATTACCTTTTGGGAATAATATGAATACACAATTCCCTTCTCATTATTATAACAAACAATGGCATCCATCTCAAACCTCTATGCAAAATCCTAACTCTTGGACACCCTGGACATAACAATCAAACTAGGAAGCCCCTTTGTCTCCTACTTGGAGAAATTCCTACCTAGGAAATCAGTTTCCTCATTACCAACCTCCTCATCAAAAGTTTCCTCCCCAACAGTACCCTCACCAAAAGTATCAACAACCGCGGCTGCAACTCCAAAACAACGTTGAACCAATGAACATACCCCTACAACCACATATTCCTGCCCATCCTAACCCTAACCTAAATAATAAAGCAGTTCATCAATTTGAGACTACCAACATGCCTGCTTACTCTATTACCCCAGTTCCATGCAATGACACACACCTATGATCAGGGAGAGTAGTGGAGACCTTAGTCATTGAAGATGTTCCATATTCTGTGACTAGAGCAATAATGAATCAACAATATCCATTTAATACAACAATCCCTATCATTGAGGATGCTGAGAGTCCTACTGAAATACCAGCTGAAACACGAGAAGAAACACTTATTGAAACACATCCTACACAACCAACAAGAGAACCACCATATCATGAACGACTGATACTACAAAAGATAGTGGAACAACCTCAGTTTAATATCTTAGGGGAATTAAAGAGTTTATATGTCAAAATTCCACTGTTACAATCCCTTCATGACGTTCCCATCTATGCCAAAACAGTTAGAGATCCCAATTACAAATTATTATATTTAATTGATAATGAATGGTTATTGGTTAATAGGGGTTTATGTATTTTAAGGGACACTATTAAAAGTTTCATTAGTGAGCCCACATCTATCAATAAACATGTTTATCAAATTCTGAACAGTACTTTAGGTGAATAAGAACAAGAAAATATAACAGAAGAGACCCTAGTCAGTGATGCCAACATAATTCCAGTACTTAAGAACTCGAAAAGCATTCCATTAGAAATAGAGCCGAGAAAAAAATTGAACATTAATCCAAATATCGCTACTAATGAGTTGGAACGCCCAATAACTCTGCTGAAACAACACAAGGGATATTTTTCTTGGAAGTACACTGATATGAAGGGTATCCCTTTTAATTTGTGTACCCATCACATTTACATCAAAAGCGACTCCTGACCTTTGTGTCAACCACAACGAAGGATGAACCCTAACTTGAGGGATACAGTGGAAGAAGAGATCCAAAAACTCTTGGAAGCAAGATTTTTATACCCATTTTCAGACAGCGAATGGGTTTCTCCACTCATGATAGTACCAAAAATGAATGGGAAATGGAGAGTCTACGTAGACTATATGGATTTAAACAAACCAATGCAAAAACACCATTTTCCCCTACCTTTTATTGATCAGGTACTTGATACCTTGTGTGGGAAGAAGTTTTTTTCCTTTCTGGATGGATTCAACAGTTACAATCAAATACAAATTTCTCCCTAGGACCAAGACAAGACCACCTTCACCTGTCCCTAGGGTACCTTTACATACAGGGTACTTCCCTTCGGTTTGTGTAATGCACCTGCCACCTTTCAGAGAGTTGTGATTGGGATCTTTTCCAAGATGGTTAATGACAACATGGATTTTTTTATGGACGACTTTACTCCATACGGTAGTAGCTTTGAGGAAGCCCTGAAAAATTTAGAAAAGGTTTTAGTATGTTGTGAGAAAACCCAACTATCTTTAAGCACTGAAAAGTTCCATATGATAATGAGTGAGGGTGTATTTCTGGGGCACTTCATCTCTGCTGGTGGTATCCAGGTAGACCCATCTAAAATTAGGGTAATTGAAAACATACCCACTCCAAGAGATATGTAGCTTCTTAGGGCATGCTGGTTACTACATAATATTTATAGAGAATTTTTCCAAGCTAGCCTCTCCTTTATTCACTCTGTTAATGAAGGATGTACAGTTTGATTGGAATGATGCATGCCAAACAGTGTTCACTGAACTTAAGAAAAGTATATCCACAACCCCTATCTTACGAGAGCCCAATTGGGCTATGCCTTTCCATATCTCCTTGACTACTTTTGATATTGACATTGGAGTAGTATTGGGACAGTAGGAAGGTCATACCCCATATGCAATTTATTATATAAGTAAAAACTTGGCCCCTAATTGAACTCAACTACACTGTCACATAAAAGGAATTCCTTGCCATTGTCTATGCCATCAAGAAATTTAGGCATTATATCACTGGATACTCCACTTTTGTGCACACTAACCATTCACCCATTAAGTAATTAATGAAAAAACCTGTCACTAATGTTAGAGTAACTAGATGGTTGTTACTGTTACAGGAATTTGATAGTACAATCGTTGACAGACCTGGGAAGGAAAACATTGTTTCTGATTTTTTATCTCAACTTACTAACAATGATGACAGTTTACCATTCGAAGATTCCTTCCTTGATGAAAATTTGTTTGTAGTTTCACCTCATTCCCTTTGGTACATATATGTTGCTAACTATTTGGCTGCAGAAAAGCTTCCAGCACATTTTTCAAAGAGAGGAAAAAGAAAAATTTATACAACAGAGTGCCAGGTACTACTGGATAGATGGGAATATTTTCTACACAGGTTCTGATTTGGAAATCAGAATATGTGTAAGGGAGAATGAAATTTTCAGAATCTTAAAGGCTTGCCATGATGAGCCCTATGGGGGAAACTTTGTTGACAAACGAACATGTCATAGGGTATTACGGATGGGCTATTTTTGGCCAATAAATTTCAGGGATGAAAAGAAATATGTCTAGGCTTGTGATAGCTTCCAAAGAATGGGTAAGCCAAACTGACTAGATGAGATGCCTCTTCAACCACAACTGGTGGTTGAACCTTTCGATAGATGGGCTCTGGATTTTGTAGGGCCTATCAACCCTCCCTCGAACCAAAAAGTTTATATTCTAGTTTGCACCGATTATATGACCAAATGGGTGGAGGCTGTAGCTTTGGTCAAGGCCAATGACCAAGATGTAATGGTTTTCCTATATGGAGAAATATTCACCCGTTTTGGAGTACCCAAGGAGATAGTTACAAATGGAGGACCGCGGTTTGTGTCCTGCAAATTGGAATCTCTGTTACAGAAATATCACATTCAACACATGATAACCTCACCATATCACCCACAGGCCAATGGCCAAGTGGAAATTACTAACAAGTTAATTGAGGCTATCCTTACAAAAATAGAAAGAAGTCATCGCAGAGACTAAGTTGACAGACTTCCAGAGGCATTATGGGCATAGTGCACCACATGACGCAACACTACGGGCTTCTCCCCATATGAATTAGTGTACAGTAAGAACGTTGTCTTTCCCATTGAATTTGAAATTAAAACTTTAAATACAACCATGGAAGCAAACTTAGACTTGACAGAATATCAGAGGAACAGATTGGATCAGTTAAATAAACTTGTTGAGAAGCGCACAGCTGTTGTGCATCAGACAACGTTAATTAAACAACAGTGTTCCAAGTGGCATGATCAGTTCAAAAAGAAGAAATTCTTCTGTGAAGAAGACTAGGCCTTATTGTATGATTCAAGATTCAAGAGGGATTATAAAGGAAAATTGCGTACAAGATGGTTGGGACCCTACCAAATAGACAAGGTGATTGATAATGGCATAGTCCTCCTGATTACTATTGATAAAAATAAGACACCATTATTCGTTAATGGTCACAGGCTGCGACTGTATCATAAGCCGATTTCAAAGGATGCGTTCATTTTGCGTGTTGTAGCTGATCCAGATTATCAGTTAACGCAAGGGTAGGAATTTTTTTCTGCTCCTGTGAATTCTTAAAGAACACTGCAATTTCCACACAAGAATCTGCACATAAATAAATTATTGTTCTATTTTATTTTCTTTTACGCTTTGATCAGTTTTCTTTTGAGCAATGTATACAAGAATCTACTTGAGGAGAAGTGGTCATGACTAGGCCAAACGATTGCAGGCGCCTTAGCTTATTTTCATGTTATCAATAAATCCTTGAAGAAGATGAATAGTTCAGCAGTAGCAACCAATCAGTTGAAGATTTTCTTATTTTTCCATTTTTCGTAGTTGTGACTCTACCAAATTTACCCTATTTTCCAACTGGGACTGCCAAAATCTCCCTATTTTTCCATTTTTCGCAGCTATGGCTCCGCCAGATTTGTCCTATTTTCTAGCTGCGACTTCGCTAAAATCTGCCTATTTTTCCATTTTTCGTAGCTGTGACTCCGCGAGATTTTTCCTACTTTCCAGCTGCGACTCCATCAAATTTTGCCTATTTTTCCATTGTTTTCTCCTGTGACTATGCCAAATTTGTCCTATTTTCCAGCTGTGACTTCGCTAAAATCTACCTATTTTTCAATTTTTCACAGTTGTGACTCTGCCATATTTACCCTATTTTCTAGTTGCGACTCCGCTAAAATCTGCCTATTTTTCCATTTTTCACAGCTGTGACTCGGCCAAATTCTACCTATTTTTCCTATTTTTGGAGCTATGACTCCGCCATATTTGTCATATTTTCCATCTGCGACTACGCTAAATTTTGCCTATTCTCCCTATTCTCGTAGTTGTGACTCCACCATTTCCAACCACAGTTCCTCTAAGCATGTTAGAAATCTATTTTCCTCTCATGAATATCAGCCAGCATGGATGTACATGCTCGCTCATTTGGCGGTGGCCAACTCATAACAACACATGCACAATTATGTTTTTTTTTAACGTGATGATGAAGTCAGAAAGTTAAGGCTCAACTCATATTGCAAAGGTACGAATTCTGACCATTTACATGACTAGGAATTAATTACTAATCAATATGGAAATAATATTTATGCTTTGTATTTAGTCCTCATCAGCCATTCATACTCATTTAACTGCCAAGGACCATGTCAGAACTACCACTCGTATCTATTACAGGGCCTTCACCTTTACCCAATTTGTCCATTTCCATAATTGTATCAACTTTCCTAAAATACCCAATTCCAACCTCATATTTTCATGTTTGTTGTTACGCTACAACTTCCACTCCCGAATTGGTAATCTCTGTATTGACATCAGAACTACAAAGGACAGGCAATATGGGTAATCCATTCAGGCATGAACCTAAAAACATAGAGACTGTACGTGTAAATCTGGAGGTTTTTTCCATCTTTGAGGCAGTTGGGTGGACTGTGTATTTTCAACGACTAAATGGATTTCACGCAGAAACAACATTATAGTTTTCCTTTAACCTATCTGATACTCATTCTACAGCTAGAGGATTAGGCATAGATGTTATGAAGGATGTTGTGGTGGAAGTTACTGGTTTTCCCCAAGTTGGGAGGAGATGGTTTGGAAGAAAAACATCGAATGGAACTGCAGTGAAGGATTTTCTTGCAGCCAATGATAATGTTCAGCCAAGGGGCCATGGAAAAGCATTGGAATCATTGCCTCGACTTTGGGATCAATTTTCCATCTTCCTAAAGAAGTACATTACTTATGAAGGCATGTACCAAATCGTCTATCTCTGTGAATTTCCCCTCTTGTCCCATTTACACCATGGTAATCTACTTAACATGCCATTTTATCTTTTGAAAACCCTACATTACATGGCTGGTTTTGTGAGAACAGATCGTAACCCACTTCCTTCTGTTACCAATCATGGCTTAGTTAAATTATTAATCTTAAGGTCATTAACACAGCAGAACCGGACTTGGGCATAATTTCTTGCTGGGGCTGGGATAATTCGGGAACCTGCATTGGGGATGGTTGGTATTGAGGTAGAGGAAGAGGACTGACATTCCTCAGGTTTAGTTGGGGGGGAGGTTGAAATGTTGGAAGAACGGGAGGCTGCTACAAAAGAACCAGCACTCCAAGAACCTGTTGCAACATCAAATTTAGAGGAAACAATTTTAACAATAGAAATTTCAACAATAGCAGCTAAGGATGGAATAGCCATAGAGGTTGCGACAGAAGAAGCTGTGGCTATGACAGAATAAGCTATGGTTGTAGAAGCCGCATTAGAAGAATAAATTCAAGAACCAAACCCTCTGTATTAGAATGGGATCTCGGAATACCAACCTGAGTTAGAAAGGAAGAAAATCTAGAGATCTTTAACATTAAATCTTCCCCTGAGTTGGGGGGAACTATAATTGAAGAATAAATTTTGGTGGCTAAAACAAGGGAAGATGATGGATTGGGGAATATTCCTTCTATACAGTCTTATAATTGGAAACCCTAGTGCCACACCAAAGAAGGAGAATATCAAAAGAAGAAGTTCAGTCATTTGGGCAAGTGAAAAGAAGGAGAACTAGGTCCGATACAGCAGCAAAAGCGGCACGGGTAAAGTGGGAAAATATTGAAGCAAATATCGAATTTCCCATTATGACACCTTGACCAACCGTCGCTCCACAAGAACCTGCTACATAAGAACCTAAAATTGAGAGTATTTTGTATGAGAATGACCTTTTAAAAGAGGAGGTACAAATGCTTCAACATGAATTGGAGAATTGGAAAGAATCATGTAGGAAGAAGGTAGAGAAAATATTGAACACATTGGTGGAGGCTGCAGATCATTTGGAGGGTTCACCTCCTATTGTGGGAGGTGAAGGACAGGAAAAATTGGTATGTCCAAAATGTGGAGAAATATTCAACCAGGCAAGATATAAAGTCACAGTGAAGACATTTGTTGCACATGAACCTACACAAGCAAGGGAAGAAGGAAAATAAGTACCTAGTGTGGAGAAAATAGAAGATAATGAGTCAGTAGTGGATATAATCCCTGACTAGGACTTAGAGGAGCTTGACAAGACCCCAAAATAGTATCAGCATATAGAATTGGTCCAGGTAGAATCTCAGCAACCTGAAAATACTCAAGTCAAACAGGATGTTGTTACAGAAGAACCAACATCCTCAAAAACAATTGTTGAGGTTGCTACTGAATTGTAAGAAAATGAGCCAGAGGTGGATAAAATCCCTGACCAGAACCTAAAGGATATTTATGAGACTTTAGGACAGTCCTAGGATACAGAACTAGTCCAGGAATAATCTCAATAGGAAGAGGATGCTGCTACACAAGAACCAGTATCCCCAAAATTATCTGTCGAGAGTGCAACACAGACTAAAGTTGCTAGGGATGGGATTCAAAATAAGGATGCTATCACACAAGAACCAACATTCCCAAAATGTTTTGCTGAAGCAGCCACAAAGAGAGAGTCCACTACAACACTGATGTAAGAGGAAGTTGTTACACTGTCAATACAAAGTGAGAAGGCTGAGAGATCTGGTGACAAGCTAGGGATTCAAATTTCTCAAGAAATTGTTAATTCATATTTTGATGATGAGAAAGATCCAGAAGGTAGAAGTATTCAAGACCTGATAAAAGAGCTCTCACTATTGAAGCTGGGAGTGAAGAAGTGGAAAAATCATGCCGACCGATGTCAGGAAGGGATGGTTTCCCTTTTTGAATACAGAAGAACTATCAAAGAATTAAGGGAGAAATGGACATAGGAGTTAACTTTTCAAAGGTTTCGGTGGGAGGAGGTTCAAAAAGAATTGAAGGAATTGAAGAAATTCAAACCCATACAGAAAGAAAAAGATCAAATATACACTCTCTCTCTGGATTTGATGAGATTTAGAGCTCCATATCCCTCCTATTCGGTGTTATTGTATGAACAAACAACCCTGTTTAAATAAAAATCCCTGAAGGAGGGAATACCTTATCAGTTGACACCCTCTATTCAGTTATTGGAGACCTTTGTGGAAAGCAGTTTCACTTAACAGAATCTATTGTGTGAACTATATTTGCAATAGATGGGTTGTCCCATGGACTCTCGCTCTAACCTTGTTCCTTATTTGGGAGATGTTTAATTGAGAGCCTTTTCCTCTTTTGTTAATAATCATGTACAGTGGGAAAAAAAATTTCGTACAAGCTCTTAGAATGAGGCCAACTCCAATATGTGGATTAGGAGTGAACCTCAATCTCCTTGGGTTCTCATTATGCTCCATGGAAGGAGTCTCACATCTCCTATGAAGACTCAGAAGTTGATGGAAATGCAAGAAAAGGTTATTTCCACCTGTGTTAATAAGATCTCAAAACAACATCATCTTTCCTGAGAAGGCAGCAAGCATAGGTGGCAAACTTCTTCTTCAGCTTTGAAAAAAAGGGACCCTTATTGTTTCAGAAATTTTAAACAACGTCTACCTAGGGTGGAAGGATATGTCGATTGCATGAAGAAATGTGGACCCCACTGGCTGGAACTCAAATACAAGTGTCCACTTATATGGTGGCCAACAAATACATACATGGATGATTATACACTGACTAAGGAAGAGGAGAGACAGTGCTGGAGATATTGGGCTACCTATAATGGATATTTGGATGGCAGTGAACTACCTGAAAGTTCCTTCAATTTTTCCTCTCTCCACGAACGAGGTCTAGAGTCAAACTCATAATAGTGGAAGTTGTTGCATGATGACATGCAATTGGATAGTTAGGGGGAGATGTTGGGTCCCAAAATAGCCCCTTTTTTACCACACCAATTATATATATTTTTCCTTGTCCTACTTCATTTCCATACACCAGATAGATGTTTTTCCTCAATTTGAGCATAAATCCTTACAGGTATGATTTATTATTTCCTTATTCTATTAATGCATGATATTGTTATGGTTAGAACACTATCTTTTGAATTGCACTAATATGTATTGATTTGATAAAGATAGTTCCAAGCCTTGAGGACATAGGTGTAGAAGCCCCCTTAGTCTGGAGAAGAAATGGATATTTAGTACTAACTATTACTCCTCAGTACTAGTTACATATGTTGAATGGAAACAGTGTGTTCATCTTTCCATGTGGTAGCTGCAACAACGCTCCGCTACTCGGGGCATCACTGCAACAGACAAAGCATTTCCCGTCCAATTGATTTCATTGATCCATTAACAGCCAGAGTAACAATACTCCCTATATTCCATATCTTCATTCAATTCTATTCACGGCTACAACTGCTTGTTGTAACAAGGCAGCCTGAAGATCATAGATCTTCATGGCTTCCCGATATTAGTGGATTGGGATTATGCTATTCATGTATAAATATTGGGAGGCGATCTGAGCCAAGGGTTGGTTAATTGATATTAGACTGTCTAAGTTGTAACTATGAATTACCATTTTTTTAATACAAGGAGCAGAATTCTTCATATCCTTCTATTTTAATTCATGTTAGTTCACGACGTCTCTGTTCGAAGGCTGGGCCCACCTTCCCACAGATATTGCCGAGTTAAGTAGATGTTTAGTTTATTTTCGTTGTGTGGTTTGGAATTACAGTAGATGCATTTTACAGTGAGCTACAACAGTGATAATTGATGATGGCATTTTCCTTTTATAGTTAATGAGTGCATTCTATTTAGCTGAAACTGTGTGGTGTGACAGTCGATTGTTTATGATAGTTTCTTTTTATACAAGTGTACCAATTAGTTGTTACAATCAATCTAAACTTTAGTTTATTTCTGTTATTTGTCTTTCTTGGAGTTTATTGAATTAGTCAGATTATGATTGCAATTGGTGTGATTTCTTACTGTCATTTATAATCTTCATCTTAGATAATTTAGACAGATCTTAGTTGATTCCTGGTAGTCTGATATCTTCATAGTTTACTTTCTACAAAAGTAAGTCTAGTTTAATTCTTTTTAGATCAGTGGTTGTTGGATTAGTGATTGTAGGAAAGTAAATGCATTTCTGAATTCTTAGATGGATAAAATAGATTATCCTTATCCATGAGAAGAGTTTGAATGAGTAGACACGTAGGATAATTCAATTTTCATTCATTCAATCAATTACTTAAGTGTTTATGCATAGATTGTGCTAATTATCTTTGAAACAAAAAGACTTCCTTGGGTTGACAATTCATATTAAGCATTCCATGTGTTAGTTGTAATTGATTAGCATATAGGGTGACCAATAGTTAGTTATTAGGATTTGTTTTGATTGTAATAACTGGAAATTTGCCACTTTTGTCCTCGAATCTTGTAAGAGGTTGCTCGAGGATAGGATAGTTGTAGATTTCCTTTCTTAGGGGTTCAATCTTGCAATTTGGACATGATAGGTTGATGAAGCTCTATTTAAATGTAGTTGATCTAATGTAGACACAATGCATAGGGGAAGGATAATAGAGATTATGTAAGTGTGTTGGTTCATTGAATGAAGAAAATGTTTTAAAACATCTGCGTGTGCTTTCATATATTTGATGTCTTCCTTCAATAACCAAAAAACACGATTTTAAGCTCTCTATGTCTATGTGCATGTGCGATTTGATGGTTTGAAAAAACATTGAAGAATCCCCAACAACATAGATTAGTTTTCGCATCACGAATTAATCATTCCATGGATTAATTCAACTGTCACAGCATAATCCTAGAATCTGTGAAATTTGGGAGATCAACGGTTGTGGTTGATTTCCGCAAAGGAGAAGTGAAGATCCGCAAGTGTGAAGGAAAGATCTGCAACCCGCAACAGATTGACAGTAAGAAGTGAGGCCGCAAAGAATCAATGAGTCAAAAAAATCAAACTGTGGAAACCAAGTTTAGAAAAGTTGGAAGGAGGACCCGCATTCCACAATCCGCATGTGGAAAGGACCGTTGCGGCCACAAAGTTGCAGAAGTTCAATTGTGGAATTTGGTGAATCTGCAATCCGCAAACTATGGAAAAAGAACTTTGCGGAATGAATATTGTGGAAATACGGTTGTGGAAGACTCAGTTGCGGAAGGATTGAGTTGCGAAAACTCAATATTGCGGAAAGGTGGAGTTGCAGAAGGACTTAGTTGCGGAACGGTAGAATTGCGGAATAGGATTTTGATCAATATTCAGGCTGATTAAAATAACTTTAGGTATTTTAATCTTCATTTTCCATCATTATATCATCCAATTTAATGTAAGTAATTAGATAAATCTCTTATGTTGTAAAAAATGCAATTTAAGACATTCAATGTCTTCATTTCCTATGTATTCCTTTTAATAATCTTAAAGGGTGAACATATTCAAGTGAAAAAAGAGCCCAAAGATACATTTAATTTTATGCTAGCGGCCTTGATAACATGTCTACCAGCTTTGTTAGTGATTTCTCTCTTATATTTAATAATGAGGTGATATTGATACAAATATATCATCCATTTGTATTGTATGTCTTGTTGAAATTTAGTTTGTCTTGCAAGTGTTACATAGGTTCATTATCGGTTGGTATTATGGTCTTCTTTCCCAATAGATAGTACTTCTTTGTTATCAATATGCACCAAGTCATAGAGATCCTTCTCATATGCAAGGTATTTTAACAATTCTACATGAAACCATTTGAATGATAGACCAACATACCTCTAGTCCATAGTGAGGCCATCCCCAAATTAATATGATACCAACCATACAAACATTCCTAAATTAATTAATCGTGTTAACATTTAGTGAAATATAATGGATGTGTATGCATGTGTCAATTCATAAAATGGATTGGTGGTCTTCCTGCATATAAATTGAAGATAAAAGCAACTAAAAAATAATTGCAATAATAATTTATCAAAAGACAAGAGCACCTCTAAATTGGCTTAAAAAAAGGATGCCTATGCAAAAAATGTAAAACCTATTTGTTATGGAGAACTAAGGCCATTATATTGAATTATAATTATTGAATGTATTGAATAATCCTTCCAAAAGGATGCTGATTAAGATCAGTTTGGCATGGATAACTAGGAAATAGATGCTAATTTAAGATCAGTTTGTCATGGATAACTAGGTTTATCTCCTTAGATTATAATACAAGAGGAAATAAAAGGTTTGAATAAATAAATATAACAATTGTAACCTAAAAATGTTATCATTTTATCCTTGCATGTTTCAATTCTTAATCTTACTATACTTGTTCCTAGTAAACTCTATAGTGATCCCTCATGAATTAGCCACAAATCAACTTGAGATAGAAATCCAGATCACTCAGATCTGTATGGACTAGAAATACAACTATAATTTTCAAATAATTCATCATCGTTGTCATGACTTTTATGTGCATTAATTTGCATCTCTATGTTTCCGATATTTTTTTCCAAATATTCCATTTTTCTCTCAAAAAATGTGATAAATGTTATATGGTTTCACCATCAAAATTTGAGTTCTCATTAATTTTAAATTATGCATGGGAAACAATTACCAAATAGATATTAGTCAAATATTGATTGATAATTATGGTAGTTGTAAAGAAAGAGGGGAGGTGGAAACATCAAGTAAGACGTTAGGATCCACTAGAGGCCATATTATCAAAAGATTTTTTTTTAAAACATGCATATTTGTTGTTTGTTGAAAGATGTGTTCTTATGACAATGAGATTGATAGAGACATGGAAGTGTCATTGAGATACAAACATTATGCAAAAAACTATAATCCAAATCCACTTCTTGAATTGGACACTGATTTTTGTATCAATGGCAAAACATATCAAATTGTTCCATCTAGTTTACATAGATTGGGGCTCTTTTATGTGTATAGTTTAAATGTTCCATACAACAACGTAGTTCAACTAATGGAATATGTTGGTCTAATGTAAAGTTATAAATTTTGATTAACTCAATAAATACTGAGTATGTGGAGATATGAAACTTGTGCAAATTATAAAAAAATGAAATAAAACAATAAAAATAAAAGACAATCTATATACATTGATGGAAGGATAAAGGTTTCAAAAAAAAGTTATGGGATTTATAAACAATTTAAATCCTGGTCTCACAAACAAGACATCCAATTATGTGTTTGAAGGGCATTATGGAAATAAAGTTGTGGTTGGCACAATAAAACCAATAGATATAGGGAATGATTCACTAATCAATCTTAGCTTGAATAGAGATAAAAAAAACAAATAATTGATTTTTACATGAATTATAGTCATTATTTATTAATTGTGTTTGAATTCATTTGCAATAATTTTATCTTATGTATGTTTTTATCTAATTAGCTTACCTTCATTCTATATGATGGTATATGTTGTAGATAAAAAACACTATTTTTCATATTGAGCAACATTTTCAAAAATAAATTCTACCTACAAATTAAAAAAAGAAGACAGAAAATTGCCAAGCCATCATGAATGAATTTCCATTGAGTTCATAATATGCATGATTTCCTCCTTATGATATTCATATTGATTCAACTCGTTTAATCACCATTATCATCAACCATAGCTAATGAGAAAAAATGTTTGATTTATCAAAGCTTAGGATTCTCATACCTGAATGAATTTACTGTGAAAGAAGGTTGTAGGAGAGACAAGGAATTCAATGTACATTGATCAAACATTCATGGTGAAAACTGAACAACCAGGAGACAAAATTTTCTCTCTGGAGCTCCAAAACTCATGCAAATTGGTGCATCAGGTGGTAGGTGGGCCCCATATGAGTTCCCCATGGCACTAGTGAAGTGTCATTAGACTCCTAAGCTAGGAAAAGACAATTAGACTATGATGGCCAAGGGAGGATTAATTCATTAATCCTAACACCCCC